>JALBCR010002862.1:0-72500 GCA_030710515.1 Abscondita cerata
TGATTTATTAAGAAATTAACAGCCTATAAGACATAATTTTTCAGTGATTCAGATGACAATAATGTAGCACTTTGTCCATTTTTAACTAGTGAGGAAAATAAAATTGCTTCTACCAGTTCTTCTTTTCCGATGTAAGGAAATACTGTTATAAGTAACACTTTCCAAATGATATTATACTTATGTTATTTATAGATCAGCAAGTCCAGGTGATTAAATGTACTGACAAAGGAAAATGCCAATAAATCAATCCAATCAATAGAGCAACCTTGTGGTAGAAGGATAGTTGGTTTACAATATTTTTTTAGCAATATCCAGTCTCTTAACGATCATGAACCATTTCACTGCAATTTATCACATATGGAGATTATTAAAGAAAAAAATGATGGACTTATTTGTGAATTTACCTTAAAATGTAAAATGTGTAACACTGAAAAAGAATTGCTACCGAGAACAAAAATGACACATCTAAAATGAATATTAATTCGGCGATTGTACTAGCAGCTATTTCAACTGGACGTGTCCTAAAGATAATATGCAAAACATCATGAGATTGTATCCCGTACAATTTACGAAACTTTGTGGAATACGATGGAGAGTGCAGGAAAAGAAGAGCTTGAGTTAGCACGTGAAATTGGCGATATTGACTCTGATGACAATGGTTTAATTATCGTTATAGCAGAAGTCGGATCATATAAAGTCAATTATGGTGCGTCATCTAGAGTAGTAAGTAATACACAAATTAATTTATTAATAGAAGACATTAATAATTGCCCTTTACATGTTTTTGGGGATCATAGTAAATGCAAAAATTATTTTTGTAAGGGATCAACCGGCGAACAAAAAAATTATGTTCCGGAACTTCAAGAAAGTGGTCTATTCGACGATATTTTGTGCTGTGGAAACCGTCTGGTTCAGAATGTTCGAAGTCTTCTGCTGAACATGAATAACAACGCGGCAGAAACATACAATTCCATCGTAGCAAAGTTTGTAGGTGGAGACAGTTACGAATTAAGATGCAAAGCTGCAGCAGTATCTTATAATATCAATATTACTCCACGATTCATAAATCATTGACCACTAAAAGTCCAGGTCAATACACACAAAAATTTTCCGAATTAAAACAACGTCATAAGTATCGGGCAGCCAGAAAGTTAACGTTTTCAGCAAAGACGAAGATAAAAAAAGCCGCACCACCAGATGAAGATTCCGAAACATGTTCGTCAGAGGAGAAGAAAAATGAGCTTTTGGCAAATTTGAAAAAAACAGCTGTAGAAATTATAAAAATAGAGAAGAACACAAGGGGACAAGTGGAAAATCCATTATGGAAACAGGAAAAGAGTTGTCGTCTCCAATTTAGCGGTAATTTGTAAAAAACGAAAAAGCACCAATTCTATTAAAGTGACCAAACGACTACTAAATCCACCAGTTCTCAACTCTGCCGTAGTTCGGTGGGGGATTGACCATGAACATATTGCTAAAAGAAAGTTTGAAACGGAATTCAATGTCGCAGTTAGAGACTGTGGATTATATATATCCAAAGAATTTGGCTACTTAGGCGCATCTCCAGATGGTGTAATAGACAACGACACTATAATTGAAATAAAATGTCCACATAGTGCTGCTCACTTAACCCTAGAGCAAGCTGTTGAAGAAGGCAAAATAAAATTTTTACAATTGGAAGACCGAAAATATATTCTAAAAAGAAATCACAATTATTTTTATCAAGTCCAAGGTCAATTACCAATCGTAGATTGTACTTACTGTTATTTTGTGATATGGACTCCTTTGGGAATGGAGAAGGTATGCTTATATGTGAAGAGGAAACAAATTTTCTTCATTACTTATTTATGTTGTAGATTACAAGAGACAACGACTTTTGGAAGAACATGATTTCCAAATTGACAAATTTTTATACGGAAGTAATGGTGACCGAAATTTTAAAAAATATTAATAATTTAATTAAAAAATACTGTAGGTAAATAATGACTTGTACCGTACCGACTCAAAATTCACAAAATTTTTCGATCTAAATTTTACTATTATGTTAACAGATGTATATGTTGTTCTTTTACATTTTCGCTTATAACTTCTAAAAGGTTTGATAATTATTTGTTTTTAATGGGGGTGCAGCTACCTAAAGTCGTTGACTGACTAAAGTGTAGTTGATTAGAATACTGTTTTTACTTCACATATTGTAAATAAGACAGAGTTATGCGATGGTGAGTACGTTATAGTAAAGCAAAAAAATCGCATGACTTTCACGGTAGGTATATCAACATTTTACAGCAAAAGTAAATATTGATCCTAAATTATTCTTTAATTTTTAATTGAAGTTATTTTAACCAGCAAAACGCCAAATATTAATTTCAACCTAAAGAAACTAAATGAAATTATAAATGCTTCCACACTTTAAAAAACAGTCGGTCTCAATATAAACATCGGAAACAGCATTTTTTAATCTTGTGATATTATGTTACGTTTTTCAACGTGAACTTAAGCCTTCAACACATTAAATGAACCAATTAGGACGACTTATAGAAATAACATTGCATTTATCATTTTGTAAAACATACGTTTTGAAATATTTAATTCAACATACCTGGTGGTAAGATAGAATTGTTGTTGAAATGTATGTCTTTTATACATCAGTTGATTATGTTCCATAAAAACAGTGATACGCCTCTTCTATTCTGAAGGTCATTCAAATGCGAATACCACCTTAAATCCAACTAATATGAGTTTTGTTTTCGCACACGTTAGTAGGAGAGCAGTGTTAAGGACTATTTACACACGTCAGTGCCGTATCAGTACCGTGTCAGTTCAGTATCAGTGTCAGTGTAAAATATCGTTGCGTTTGTATCAAACTGACCTGTTCAGACAAGTCCGAGACAGTAACGTCTTTTACCGTCAGTGCCGCTGCAGTATCCGTAACGTGAATGTTAAATAGATCGACAACGATATTTTACGACATTGCTAACGGGATTTTTTGGTTGCTCTAAGAAAAATAAAAAAATGGATGAAAAATTAATTGAATTAGTACGAGATTGTCCAGAATTATACGATTTGTCAAATAAAAAATACATGGACACCGGTTTTAAAAACAATATTTGGGGAAATATAGGAAAAGAACTGAAACTTGAAGGTAAGTTGTTACTTTATTATTAAATTGTAAAAGTTAAAATGTTATTAATTAAATAAGTTATAACACGTCCAATATCTGATATAAAGTAGTTAGTAAACAATTCTCTTACAACAAATGCGGCATTAGTTGCATTTCCCCTTGCATAGGTAGATTTTGTCGGTTTGTCTGCCGAATAATATCCAAGTTTGCATTTGGATTTTGATATGTATATGTGCTTGTGTCATATTTTTTTTATGAAGTGTATGTAGAATGCAAGCTGCCAAAATTATATTATCTACATTTTCCGGTTTGGCCTGGATTCGTCTCGTAAATATTCTAAATTTTTGAATTAAAATACCAAAAGAATTTTCAACAGTCCTTCGAGCTCTGCTTAAACGATAGTTGAAAATGCGCTTAGAATCACTCAATCCGTTTCCTGGATACGGGCGCATCAGATAAGTTTTTAGAGAATGCCTCATCACCAACAATCACATAAGGAGCCTCAGTGTCTATGCCTGGTAATGTTGCAGGACGTGGTACAGATAAAGTATTGTTTTGAAGGGCTTTCCCCAGATTAGATTTAGCAAAAATACCACCATCACTATTCTTGCCATAAGCACCAACATCAATAGCTATAAAGTTGTAATGTGCATCAACAAGTGCCAGTAACACAACAGAAAAGTTTTTCTTGTAATTAAAAAATTGAGATCCGCTATTTGGGGGAGCTTGAGTTGTAAAATGTTTCCCATCTATCGCACCCAAACAATAAGAATTTAAAAAATTTCAAATTCAATTATGTCACCTAATTATTCGTCTCATCCCAAGACGCCTTTAAACTATCGTATACCCGGTTCTCAGATAATTTACTTTACTTGCTACCAAAAATTAATTCCAAAATTCCATTCGTTTTATTCCTAAATAATAAAATTATGCACCGACTCGACTATCGTTTTATTAACAAAACATTTAAAATTGACAGTATTTGATGCATTCCATCAGCAAATGGAGGGCTAGAGTGAAAAAAACTACCGTCGTTACTAAATCCGTCAAAACATCTATTTTGTTATCTTACACAAGCAGACTATTAACTAAATCTAGTGATAAAATGGAAATGGGAGAAACTATACAGGTAATTGTGTTTTTGGCCCACCTCAAAGAAACCAGCGCCACTTTAAGCCTTCTTCTATACAACAAGTACTTAGAATTTATGTTTCTCCAAATTTTCGTGATGGTGAATATGTTTACACGTTCAAGCTATGATTTCAAAAATTTGTTTCAAAAAAACGTTAAAATTTAAAAGTCGTGGATGTCGTCAAATACGCCGAAGTTATTAAGAAGATTAAAACGAGATGATTTGCGAGAATTGCCGAAAATGAACAAAGAGTTACTACCCATTTCTACACTTAATTCTAATAAGTTACATTAATAATAACAATTAAATAATTCTTCTTAGAGCAGGACCAAACACAACTAAGTAGCTGTTTCAGGGCAACGTTTCGTGCATCAAAGTGTGCACTTAAATTAATTATAAAACAGTACATAACATTTTTTAAAACACGGTCATAAAATAAATTATTTATTCAATCGATGTCATTGTCTCAGAAAACACAGTACTACGAAACACAAACTCTTATTCTACGGTGCAATATGGACGATAGTCACGAAGCAACTACAAAACTCTTAAATCAACGGTATAGCCATCTACATGTTGGGGCAATTTTTTGGTAACATTTTATTCATATGCGTAGCGTACCTTTCCAAATTTTTCAACCAACCTATATAAAGATTAAGATATTTGATTGTGGTCAAAAACAACTGGCTTTCTACTTCCCTCATAGATGAAGACTGCAAATGAAACTAAGTTGAGAAGTAACCACCGTAAGTACGTAACTTTTATGTATGAAACGACGGTTAGAAACGACGGCTGATTTTAAATAGACATTACGTAGAGCTATTTAACTTCTAAGGGCTGATTTACACAGGCAAGTCATCTGCGAACTCGCACCAAATTTCTCGCAAACCAAAAAATCAATGATGCGGTTAACACGTACGCCGATTATTGCTACTTTGCTGATAGAATTGCTGTAAGCAAAAATTTGTAGCCCAGCGAAGAGGCAGTGCAGTAGAGGCATCGGATAGTTTACAAGGGTATTCTTTAAATTATTAAATAAAGTTACAAAAGCCGTTTCAAAAGTATAGTACTCATGAGAAATTAGTCCCATATTTTATTTTAGCAACTTTTTGAACAAGTTATCTTAAGTATGCCATTACTACACGTCTTCGTCTTGATGCATCCATTGTTTTTAATAAACTAAACAAGCAGTGTATGCTATTAAGGAGAAGAGAAGACATGACATTTGTGCTCTCTGTGATCTCTGAGAAAAGCTCGCTCGTATAAATTGTAGAGGAGTGTGAAGCCACATCAGTTTTATGTCTTTGATTTTGATCAAAATTCAAGCGTCTAGTTTTCTCTATTTTTTAAAGCATTTCCATCACGTTTATTTAAAATAAGGTGGCGCACCTACTAAGCAGATTAGACGTTTAATCCTTTGCCAAGGTAAGTGAGAAACAAACATTTACAAAAAACCGAAATGATATCAATTGTAGAATAAGTAGTTCACGTTCTGGAATCAATAATAAAATTTAGTGTATACCTTCAAAATGTATACAAATGTTCATCAGCAACAAATATTTTATAAATAAATTACCCAACATTTTTTTTATTTAAAATTTTTTTTTTTTTATTGACAACATAGTATAAAACGATTGCTGATTAAATCTTTTTATTTGTATTGTTCAAATCTTATTTTTTATAACATTGTAGAATATACTGTAAAACCTCATATAAAGAATGTTTGCATACATTTTAAGCTACAATAAATAAAAGAAGAAAATACATACAATAATAAATGAATAAAAATACTAAAATTATCAATTTAGTAAATTCTTAGCAAATTTATATTTCAACAAACATGTTGACAAAGAACAGACCGCAAATTTGTATTCTTGAGCTTTTGTAACATTTAAAATGTAAATTCTTCTTTAGGTACTCAAAGCTGTACGGATAATCCGGATGATTAGGATGTCGCAGATAGAGAATTCCGTCGTTTTATATAACTAACTTTGTCCTTACTGAGTTAGTTCAAAACTTAACACATTTAAAACCTTCAAATACCTACCCTGACATTGTAATTTATTTAATAGAAAATTTTTATATTCTGTATCTTGTAAATCTTTCCAATTCGGTTAATGGATAGAAGACCATGCCCAAAAATTAACGTAAACAAGTAAAAGCGTATTAATTTCAAAAGTAGGGATCTGCAGGTAAAGTGTAAGAAGGTTAAAGTAACTCAAAATTTAGTACCTTGCAAATTTTAATTAAGCTCAATATAACATGTTATTTCTAAAGCGTAGTTTATAGAGGTGTGAGAAAGTTACATTTTTTATTATAATTAAATATTTTTTTCATTTTTTCAGTAAATATTCTAGTTAATTACTTTATATACTTATTTATTACTACACTTTTGCTATTTATTTAATTTAGCTGTAATATAAAAATTTAAAACAGAATATTTTATGATAGTTTAGTTGTAACCAGTAATTTATTAGTTTATTTTAATACAGTAATTGGATTTGAAATCTTATTTTTAACTTAATATGCAATTACAAATTTGCTAATTTTATGAGAAATGTGACAGTTGTTAATAAAGTGGTATTCATTTCATTACGAGTCGAAAAATCAACATTTAATCGTAAAAGTACAGAGAGTACAAGTTTAATTCTATTGTTAAGGAATATCTATCTTTATTCCAGCATTTTGACAATCTAAATAAAAAATGTGCCTAAAAAGTTTGAACGTTAAAATCAAATTTAATTGAAAGAAACGGCCACGCTTTATTCCTAATTGACCTCAACAATGTTTTTGATGTATGTTAATTTTAAGTTGACTCGGTATTGTAGATATCCTTGATAAAGCCCACACAATGGTATGCAAATCGTCGGCAATTACAACCAACTGAGTTGTGTGTGCATCCCACCTATTCGAATAGAAGGACTCTATTGGAGTATACCAATCATTTAAAAAAAATTTGAGCGAAACTTACTTATAAAGATGAGAAAATTGCCTAACTCTAAAGGAGCTTCAAACCCTTACTTTTTTAGCTGATACCGAAAATAAACAATATTACTTATCCAAGGAGAATTACTCGAGTTCTAGTTGTTCTCAATTTATTTCGTTATCATCAGCACAAAGGTCTGAAAAGATGTAGGAGTTTATTATTATACTAAGTATTGTCGTTACACTTGATTGGAAAAGCACAAAAAATTTATAAAGCTATTATAAGTTCTCAAGTGGTTTTAAAAAAGTTCTAAAACGTTTGCAACAGTCTATAGATCCAAAATGCAACAACGCTTGAAGTGATTATGTACCGCAATGAACAAATCCATATCGAAAGGTAATTTTCCTTGCCGACTCTTCATCAAGGGTGAGGATAAAGTGAGTATTGTGAAAGTTGTTAAAATAAGCAATATCTACGCATGTAGCAATAAGGCAATAGTTTAATATTGGCTTAAATACAGTCATTTCTAATGACATTTTTAGAAAAGACGCACTTTTTATATTGGCTCAATGTAGAAATTCAATATTGATTACGCGTAGTAGTGCATAAGTAGTCAAAACAATAGGGTTAAAGAGAAACACAGACGAAATTAATAAAAGTTATGAGAAGTGTTTATACATATGCAATAATGCACAATTCTTTCAATATTGTTTCTAGCTTGAAACATAAATCAATATTTAAAAATAGGAGTAATGTTGGTGAAATATTTACTCACATTTGACCAATAGTGGTACTAACCACATGAGCAATTTAGTAAAACCTTAGTGCAATAAACATTGAAATTGTTGTTTTACTTAATCATACGGTAGATTTAAGACTATTGTTATTACTAGAAATGTTATTAGTTTTCACTTCATTGTTATACATAGCTATATAAATATTGCATTGCCTTTGTTATGGTATTTCGTTAACGAAGCTATACTTGTTATTTCGCTGATTTTTCGTAATTGTTTTTATAAAAGTACCAAATTTTTTTTTACTATTTTACCGCTTTGATAAATTTATTTGCTGGTTGTGTTTACTAAAAAAATGAATAATATTCAACAATATTCAAACCGTTACAATATAGTTATTTACAAACCAAGTGCGGGAAGAAGGTTTCCCTGAATAATCCTAGAATAATCTTCTTGCAAATGGTTTGTACAATGTGTTTTGTAACGAACAATAACCGATTAATTAACAAAACAATCATTTGTATTAAATCAAAAATTTGATAGCATTACCTTTGATTGATGAAATTTTAGAGTTTCCTCTCTAAAGTAAAAACCGGTACATATTTTTTGTAATTGTAATTGATTTTGATATTATCTCTTATGTTTTTATTATTGAAAAATGTAGAAATTAAAGCCTTTAATAACTAAAAATCAAAATTGCGTTACGATGCTATTATATGAATGTTTTAAAGACCAATCAAGGATCAATCAACATGGCAGACCAAAGCGAATCGTCAAATTCTGCTCTGTGTAAACGATGCAAATCTAAAGTTGTTACGAGTTTTAAATGCCAAAAATATGAAAAGTGGTTTCACTCAATCTGTGCGAAATTAAGTAATGTAAAATTTATAAATGAAAATAGTGTTAATTGCTGTGTTTTGGACGATGGGAAGGACCAAGAATTTTTTGATGCACTTAACTGTATTAAGGACGATGATAAGAAAGTGGACGTACGGTTTGTCAAGTATTTAATTAAACAAAAGATATTATAATATATCATCTAAGAAATCAAATTGACGTTTTAAATGCAAGAATTTCAAAATTGAATCTAAAATTAAAAGTGTACTTTTCAATCACCCGGCAAAACAAAGTCAAGATCGTATACTTGAACCCTTTGATATAAGTGTATCAAACGCTTTAAAAGTTAACCTACCAAATAATAACAAAACCAAAAATATTATTTTGACAACAAATAATAATCCAAAGGCTAAAATCATAGCATCTGATCAAGCGCCACCGACAGTAGCACAACCTAATAAGTGCACGGAAGCCTCAGTTTCAAAAGAGTCAATTGTTATGACTAATTTTGATGCGACCAAAAAAAATGATTGGGTTACTGTTAGTAAAAAATGCAAAAAACCGATTAGAATGATTGGCAAAATTCAGCTAGTACTAACAATTTAGAAAAATACTGTCTTAGGGTTCCTAAGACACTGGTTCTAAGACAAGATTTTCCTTAAAAATTTCAATTTTAGAAAGAAAATTTACCAAAGGCTATGGATGAGTCTATTTGACCTAATCATACAAGTGTCCGTCGTTTTTTATTCAAAAGAAACGAACCAGAAGAGAACAAGATTTAATTTTGTCTACGGCTGGCGGGTTAAAGCATCCAAGATTCTACGTGTTACAATTAATATTCAATCGGTAAGAAATAAATTACTTGAATTCAAACATTTTGTGAGTACTTCTAATAAATATGATGTTATTTGTTTATGTGAACACTTCCTTGACATTAATGAGGTTGATAACTTCATCATAGGTAAGTACAAACTTGCGTCTTATTATTGTAGACCTAACACCCATCGTGGTGGAGTGGTGATTTTGTGCAGGAGAAATTTAGATGTTATATCTTATGACAAAATTAACAATCACAAATGGAGATTTTTGACTACTTTTAAATGTATTAAATAATGTGTTTGTTAAATGTAGTAATTTTAAAGATAACCTAATATTAAATGGTGATTTTAACATAAAATTTTACGACAGTTCTTGTATAAAGTTTTCTAAGTTCAATAACTTAATAAATTCACATTCATTCAAATTAACTGTTAAAAACAAAACAAAACAAGAAAATTGCATTGATAACATATTGATAAACTTTGAAGGTAAATATACAACTAAAGTGTTTGATCTCGGTCTATCAGATCATAGAGCCTTGGAGATAGGTATTGATTGTAATCATAAACCTAAAATTAACGAAAAAATAGCTAAGGCGGCATTACAAGCCCATGAATATGTTAATGTTTTATCGAAATGTTGAATCGGTCGATTGGACGTTTGTAGATGCGAAACATATGAACACAAATGAAAAAATTTCTGTATTTGTTGACTCTTTAAAACATTTTATTGACCTGTCTTTTCCTATTGCCAGTAGTAGAATTAGTTCACCAAAAAATTGTTGGTTTGATTTAAATCTAAGCAGAACTCGCGATAACTTGTGTTTATTAAAGGAATTATACGAAGACTCAAATGATCAACACTTGAAATTTTAATATAACAAAGCAAAATCTCAATATAAAAAAGAATTAAACAAAGCTAAAAGGAACTACTACAGTTCAATTATTAAAAAGCACACAATAAAACAGCGACTTTTTGGGATATTATAAACTCTAACAGAAAAAATAAAAAAATGTTTAATTCTATATGTTTTGATGCTGGTAAGTTAAATAAGCATTTCGTAAATATTCCAGTTGAAATCTCAAGTCAATTTTCCGATACTTCGGTTACCCTGAATACCAAAATAAAGCCTAAAAGAGATTTTCCCCAAATTCTCATTCAAAGTGAATTAGTTTCAATTATGTTAGAAATGTTATTAATAACTTGAAAATAAAAAAAATGAAGACCATTTTGGCATGTCAATGTTTTTAATCCAAAAAATTACAAATATTATATTAATACCACTAACAAAATTAATTAACCTATGTAATCGAAGGAATTTTTCGGAGTCCCTTAAAATTTCTAAAGTAATTCCTATCCATAAAGGGGGGTTAGTTAAACCTAATAATTTTAGACCTATCTCTCTTGTTCCAGTAATTTCTAAAATTCTGGAAACTGTGATGAATAAACAAATCCATCAACATTTTGAAAAATACGACTTATTTTACTACCGACAATTCGGTTTTAGAGCTAACAAATGTACAAATGATGCAATTGTTCAACTTATCCGTGTCATAATAGAAAGGACAGAAAATAAGGAATACGTTGGTTCAATGTTTTGTGATCTTCAGAAGGCCTTTGACTGCGTCTCGCATTTAGTGCTTATTAAAAAATTACGTTACTACAATTTCAATACAGTCAGCTGTGACCTAATTGCTAGTTATTTAACTAATAGATCTCAATATACATTTGTAAATAACACACCTTCCAAGGTGGAAAATGTAAGTCTAGGGGTTCCACAAGGGTCAGTGCTGGGGCCGACTCTATTCCTAATATACATAAACGATATTGCTAATCACTTATCAGCAAATGATTTAATATTATTTGCTGATGATACAACGATTATTACGGCCAACACTGATCTAAATGTGGTACATACTCAAATGATGGATGCTCATGCAGGGCCTTGAAATGGTTTGGGAGTAATAAACTTAAACTTAATAACAATAAAACAGTAAATATGATTTTTGGTCATAAACCTGTGTTTGGTGATTACGCTCGCCAAGTTAAGTATTTGGGCATTCATCTTGACTCTAAATTACAATGGGTCAAACATATTGACACTTTAGCAACAAAGTTGTCTAAAAATATATTTGTAATTAGAAATTTAGTCAATCTAGTTCCAATTGATGTACTATTAACTGCGTACTACTCACTTTTTGTGTCGCCCATTTTGTATGGTTTGATAGCCTGAGGGTCAAGCACCACATTCATCCCGTATATTTGGGCTCCAAAGAAAAGTAATTCGCATTATAACAAATTTGAAATATAGAGCCGACGTAAAACATCAATTCATTCACCTGCGAATACTCACTTTTCCATGTTTGTATATTTATCACTGTCTTATTTATGTTAAAAAAAACCTGGCTAATTATACATTGAATAATGATATCCATGAGTACTTTACTAGAAATGCTTGTGATATAAATATTGATTATTCTAGACTTCTAGCTAACAGATGCGGTTTTAATTATTTTGGACCTAAATTGTTTAATTGTTTACCTCAATCAGTTAAAATAATGAATATTAAAAACTTTAAATATGCAATTAAATCTTCTTGCTCAATTTTTTTATATTTATTTGCCAGATCCAACACTATAATTGTATTATACATAGCATTATTAATATATTTAAAATAGATTATTCTAACTTATGAAGGTGACTTAGATACTTGAAGGTGAACAAATCTGTATGAATTATTCTTTTCGTCGTTGAATAAGGATTAATCTTGAGAGGAGTCTTCATTTAGTCAGGTAGAGAATATTTCGTTTTACCTAGGGTTATAGTAGAACTGCTCCTTCGCATGCCGTGATATTTTGTGAAATTTATTGTGGTTGTTTTAATGTAGTTTCCGATTATTGGTACACCTAAGCTCATCGTCATAGTCTTATGAGGAAGTATACATCATAATTGCACTATTTAGTTTTAACTTTGACTTTCGATTTAATAACGGATATAGTTGTGCTAGTCTTGCATGACTCTGGTTGAGTTTGGAGTTGATATGCAGGTTCCATAATAATTTGATGTCTAGAAGTACTCCTAGGTATTTTGCAGAGTTCATCGGGGTATTCCATAGGACAGATTTTATTGTTGACATGAATGCTAGGTGGATTGCGTATTCTCCTGAGTGTGAATATTTTAGCTTGGCATTTGCTCGAGTTGATTTAGATGTTCCAGTTGTTAAACCATTTACAAACTTTGTTTATTACTGTCTGGAAGAGGTAATTTAGATTCAACATGTTAAAGTCATTGCTTAGAGTGATAATGGCTGTGTTGTCAGCAAAAGGTTGCTAATAGTATATAGATATATATATATGGTATATATATATATATATATATATATATTAAATAATAGGGTCCCAATATACTGCCCTGAGGGACTCCGGCTCGTATATGTTTGGTTTCTGAGACTTTGGTATTAATTTCAACTGCAAAGCTTCTGCTCTCAAGGAAAGAGAATAGTATTGCTGTAAGATAGTTATGTATTCTTAGTTTTAATCACTTTCTTTTCAACCCCTCTAACCAAACCTTGTCGAAGGCTTGAGTTACGTCTAGGAAAATGGCTGTTGCAAACTGTTTGTTTTTGTATCCGGTTTCTAATACTTCTACTATTCTCTGGAGTTGATGTGTAGTTGAGTGGTCTTTTCTAAAGCCAAACTGATGTGGCGGGATTATGTTAAGTGAAGTCACTTCATTGTTGAGACGAGTGTAGATTATTTTTTCTAACAGCTTGGATAAGGATGTCAGAAGACTTATAGGTCTATAGTTTTTTAAGTGGTTTTTGTCTTTTCCTGGCTTGGGGAATTATAGCATGTTTTCACTGTTTTGGAAAGTGGCCCATCCTCAGGCAACCGTTAAATATTGATGCTAGGTAAGCTAGGAATTTTATTGTTAAATGAGTTAGCACAATGTTAGGTATAAGATCGTAGCCGGGAGTCTTCCGTTTGGGGAGCCTGGCAATTAGGGATTGTAGTTCGTGAGGCAAAGTTGGTTCGATACGTTCGGTGACGACAGGTAAGTTTCTTTCGATGTAGTCGATTGTTGCTGCTACTTCTGTTGGGCTGCAAGTTATTTTTGGTGTAAATACGCGTTCCAAGTGATTGGCGAATGCTACGGCTTTTTCTGCGTCAGTGTAGTAGCTGTTGTTGCCATCTGTTATTGTTGGAATTTCGTTATTCTGTTTTAGGATTCGCTTGGTTGCTCTCCACATACCTGGGTCACTGGGTTCAAGCTCTTCAATGTATCTTTGGTAGGTGGTTATTCTTATCTCATCTAGTTCTTTTTTGAGTTGGTGTGTTAAATGGTTGAGCGTTTGCTTGTCCAGTGGGTTTCTACTTTGTTGCCATTTGCGTCTCGTTTGGCTCTTTTTTCTGTTATGTGGCTAGGGTGGTAATAGTGTCTCGCTTTGCTATGTGCTTTAGGTTTTTTAGATGTTGCATCGCGTACACTGCTTACGATGGCTGTTGCGAAGTTAGTTGTTGCATCATCAATATCTTCAGGTGATTTTAGCTTGGATGGTTGTATTTGCAGATGGTTATTCAGAGCTATTTGGAATGTATCCTCAATTTATTGCTCTATTTATTGGACGAGGAGCCTGTGGGTTTATGTGTGGAATGGATATAAAGGTTATTAGTACCGGAAGGTGATCTGAATCGAGCTCATCGATAACCGTTTGGTGATTTTCCTTTGAGAAGTTTTATGAAAGACCACATCCAGGATGTCAGGCTGATGGTCGTTACGATTGGGGTAGTAGTTGGGATGGGGTTTGTATTAGGAATCCAAGCTCGGAGGAGAGTTGTTCAAGTTTGATGCTCTACAGCCCCATAGCGTGTTCTTGCAGTTTGGATCACCAATTGCAAGGGTAAGATCAGTCGAGTTAAATATTGCAAGTAGATCCAAAGGATTTAGCTTTTTTGGTTGCTTATACATGCTAACAATTGTGTGACTCTGATTATTTAAGAGTTATTCTGATACCGACGGCTTACATATTTAGTGTAGTTGGATCAGGTATAGGGTTGTGCTTGATCTCCTTTTTAACTAGTATAGCTATTCCTGCCGTTTTCTCTGATATTCGGTTGTTTCTGTAAACCTGATAACCTGGTATTTTGAGATTGTCTTCTGATGAGAGATGAGTTTCAGTGAGACAAGCTATGTCTACATTATGTCTTGCTATGAAGAAAATTAATAATGATCGTTGAGCTTTGATACCATTCGAGTTCCAATTTAGGATTGTTAGCTTCTCTATTGTTTTTGGTTCTTTATGGGCCATTGAAGAGGAGAGGAATAGGTGTATTTGTAATAAAAGCTTTAATTTGAAGGATGAGTGGGATTAGGAAGTCTATTAGGATTTTGATTAAATTGTTTGGTTCTGTGTTGTTGGTTTGTTGTTGTGACGTAGGATAGGGTGTATTGGTTGTATTGTGATTTATATTTGGTGGATTATTACGTGGTGCCTCCGTCTGCGATAAATTAAGCGGGGTGTTCCATGCATTTTCTGTATGTAGACGTCTGTTGAGGTTGGGTCGGTTTGCTGTTTGTCTGGTCTTATAAAATGCGTCTTCTGAAACCAGTTCTTACAGTACTCCATGGTCAACAAGAAAAACATGTTGTTCCTGAGAATCACCACTTTGGTTTCCGGAATTAAACGTAAAAACGTGCGTCAAATTTTCTTTAGAGTTTTTTCGTGTGTGTTTTTTAGGGGTTTATGATGCAAATACAAAATATGGAAGGTGATCAGTACCTTACAGTACTCCATGGTCAACAAGAAAAACATATTTGTTACTGAGAATCACCACTTTGGTTTCCGGACCTGGTCATCAAGACCCTCCCGGATAACCAATCCACAATTGCACACGGTTTCGTCACCATACTGTACAGGTTTATACAGATCTTCTGGGGCAGAATACATAACACTCCATCACAATACAATAATTAAAATGTATACCATACGATTAAATAAAAGTTCTTTAAAATAATATTGTCTTGCATACGTATGTCAAATCACTTACGACAACCAATGACTTTATTTTATTTTGTAATTTTAAACCAATCACGAAGACTTATATGGTAAGTGAATATTATGCGGAATTTCCGTCGCAGCAAGCAGTCGTGCATTACCTAACCAGTATTGTCCATAGAGTCACTATGCACTTAATACATTACTATTGATAATACTGTTCTGTATAAGTTAAACTGACAAAATCTCATTTAAGTATTACCTAAATTAATTTTTATAAATTTTAACGCCCACATTTTGTTACTTGGACATTAGCAGCTATTATTGATTTCCTTTCTTTATCTAAGCTAGACACAAAATGCAAGCGTTTTTGGCAATTAATTTATATAAAATGCTAACAATAAATTAGATAAGTTTATTCAATTTTAATTTTAAAATTAACAATTGTTTTGTAGTAAGAATTTAGGATTCTAACTGTTTGACACAACCTACATGATATGAAAATGTTTAGAATGTTGTTAAAAGAGCGTTTAAAAATGCATTCATGAACTATGGTGGTTAAGCATAGAATTCATAAATTTGGTTAATTTTACAAAATTTACTTAGTTGTTGTTTTCATTTGAAAAATCATTTTCTTTTGAATATAAATGTGTGTGCAATTACTCCCTGGTCGTACGAGCAATGTAATATATTACTAAAAGTTTAATGCTTACAGTTACATACTAGTTTTGTAGAGCATACAGTTAGTGGTTTCAAAAGCCTGAACAATTTCTTATTAGCTGAATTGTCAATTAAATTCAAATCATATTCTTTGTTGCTTGTGCTTTGAACCCCAATAAGCTAACTTCCTAAAACGACAAAATACATAAAGGTTATTTTCGTCAAAGAGAATTTACCGTTGAAAGTTCCTTCATCTACTTTTAGTATTTGGCGTGGTAACTCATGGTTAAAATTGAAATTGACTGAAAAATTGGCATTAAATTAAGGTAACGCCTTTATTCGACATATTATAAAATAATTTTGACAGTTTTATTATAATAGTTATACGTATGCATATATTGACTAAATTTAGAGAATTAATTTTATTACTCTTTTTACTAATCAAGTGGTGTTTACAAATTCAAGTGCTGTTATGCAAAATTTTATATCGACAAAGCTAATACAAATTTTAAATTTGTTTTAAAAGATTATTTAAGATAAATAAATATTCGTGATATAAATTCCTTCAAATAAACTTTTGCAGATGACCACTAATACATTGTTGACTTTTATAAATGAATTGTACAGATACAAAAATTGTGCACTTGCAATTATTGAATTTTCAGATAAAAATTGTATGGTTAATGAACAAACTAATTTTGAAATTTTAAATATTGAGAACCTTCAACTTTCTTTTTATTTATGAAAATGTCAATTTTAAATTATTAAATCTTAAGCACCTAAGAAACGTTTTAGTATTTGTGTATGACAATAAAAAATATTGAAAAACTTATAGCATACATTTCGATGAATCAAATATTTATTAGTAGTGCCTTAGACACGTATTAGACCAAAAATAATCTTTCTTCAGGTTTTACAACCATTCTTGGCCAATCAAAGAGAGTTTGTGACTAAAGCTTTTTATCAGAAAACCCTTCAACTTTACAAACGCTTCATAAAGTTCGTTTAATTTATCTTTCACATACAATTCACAAAGCGTTGTGTGATAAGCTCTGTTTACCAAAAAAAAAAGTTCCAAGCTTGTTATTAGATATTTCTATATCTTGATTGTTATTTATAAACTAATGTTATTTGCAATATTAATCAGAAATAAAGTTGTAATTTGATTTCGTTTATTAATCTAGATTATTTAATAAATGCGTTAGTGGTTTGTCTAATTTTTATTAAAGCAATTTGTTGATTTAAATAATATTACGTTAATAACATAAAAAATTTCGTAAGGGAAATCTGTCATGTCAAGTATAAAATTTAATAATTTCTAAAAGGACATCAACAGAAAATTTGATGGATGAATGTTAGGTAATGTTCATACTAAATAGAAAGTTAAAAAGTTGTGTTAAATAGTATCTTCAATGTTTTCCATTTATAATAATTCTTATTTATTTTTAGAAATAATTTTTGTAATGCCTTTAGATATAATTGTTAAACAATTATTTAATGAGTTATTTATGAAATATAATTACTCGACAGAGATTAATTCTGACAAACTATGTCAGTTGTGGGAAATATAATTTATAACAACTTTCTTTTTATCATTTTTTCTACAGTATGTCTACGAATCGACTTTGAAAGAGGAAGAAATTCTTATTTCGATTTCGCAAAAAATTTCACTATTGATGATTTGTCATTGCTTGTTTTCAAATCCGCAAAACACAAATATTGATATTCTAACAAAATTTCAAATTTTATCAATGCCGGGATAATCGTATTTTACTAACTAATGACATAAAATAAGAAACATTTGACAAAAAAATTGTAAATATAAAATGTTTCTTAATTATTGTAGGTACAAATGTCTGGCTTTCTAGATATATCCAAATTCTAATCAAATTTTATGCGTTTAATAAATTTCAAAATACCAAGTGCCAATAAAATTGTCCTAACGGTTTTTGTGCTTAGCGGCAATTCAACGTGCGGCAATTTGACGCATGCTACAATTGGACGCGACGACTTTTGGTTAATTTAAACTCATGTTTTATTTAAAGTTAAAAATATATACGAAAAACGAAGTTTATGGTATTTACTACAAAATTACAAAATAAATATCAATAAGGTATACAAAAGGTTTTTATTGACTATCGTTTTATTAGCCATTGTTTTTGTAAATGCGCACATTTTGTGTGTTTAGATTATTTTGTTTTTTTTTAGACAAAAAAGAGAAACGTGATTTGTTATATTGATTAACGAAAAGTACGATAAACTGCTAAAAATAGAAAAAGAAAATGTCGCCGTATTCAGTTTTACATTTGTTTCTAAAATTCTCTTGCTGTCAACCGCAAACTCTTTATTTTTAGGTACACTGTCTGCGCTTATAACCGCTCGGTTACAAACATAAAACCAACCAATTTCGGCAAATAAATTTATTTAAAACGTCCGATTACTTTGGGCAAATCCTACAATTTTCTTACATTGATTTCTTGAAAATCAAGAAGTTATAACAAATAATAATAATAAACGTGAAAAAAAAAACAGATTTGTCTAAACTCCATTGTCACTTTAGAATGTGCCGTGGCAAAAGCCAAAATTATTGGTTTTGGACAACTTAGCTTTCTTTTTCTTTATGGTCCGGCTAATCAGTGACCGATATCGACTTCTAGACACAAAAAAAAACAGCTAATGTTTCGCTACTGAATGGTTTATTATTCTTTTTGGTATTCTAGAGCTCGTTATGAATGGGTTTGAGTTTAATAAAAGTCTATTTAATATGTCTCTGTTACAAGCTTGTCTCAAAAGTTTCTCGAAAAATTTTGTCGGTATTGATCGAAAGAAATGTTTCGTGCTTCAACACCTTCCCCCATGAGTATTAGAGCATGAAAAACTGTTGCTCCGTGTATCAAAATTTTAAAACCACTTAATATTACTTTCAATATAAGTTTTATTCTACGAATTAAATTCGTGACGTGTTACCTACTATCAAGAGGGAAATAAGAAAGATTCAATACACGAGTTATCATAGAAACCATAGAGAACAATAAAAATATGAAAGTCTTGATGTCAAAATTGAACCCCAACAAACAAAATATAACGAAGATCAAAGGCAAAAATGGTGAAGTTAAATGTGATAAGAAATCTATAAAGCAAACAGTTGAAGATTTTTACACGGACCTATACAGCTCAAACCTACGCAGACCTGAATCCAATACACGTACCATACTGAATGTGTGATCAGATCAGAAGACTTGGCTCTGAACAATATGAAAACAACAAAGCACCTAGAGAAGATCAAATCACAAGCGATATGATCAAAGAGAAAATACGTGATACGTGGACAAATGCTGAAATAAAGCTACTATATAAAAAAGGAGATACAGAGAATCTTGGAAACTGTAGACCAATAAATTTATTATCGCATATATACAAACTGCTTACAAAAGTACTGACAAATCGCTTAACGACAAAATTCGACTTCTACCAACCAGTCGAACAAGCTGGCTTCCGTAAATGTTTTGGGACTACAGATCATATACAACAAGCCATAAGGCTGCTGATTGAAAAGTCCACAGAATAAAATATCAACATTCATCTGGCCTTCGTGGACTATCGAAAGGCCTTCTATTCTGTGGAGGCATGGGCTATACTGAGGGCACTGGAAAACGCAAGAGTCGATTCAAGATACACCAAATTTATAAAATACATTTATTAAAATGCCACCATGGACATAAGAATGGACGATGATCAAAAACCAACAAAATAAAAATAGAAAAAGGAATAAGACAAAGTGATACGATCTCTCCGAAACTCTTCGCGTTTGCATTGGAGGATATATTCAAAACATTAAATTGGGATAAAAAGGGAATATATGAATCATCTCCGTTTCGCTGATGACATAGTAATCATTAGTAAGAACTTGGAAAAACTAAAAGACATGCTAAAAGAACTACAATATGCGTCAGCTGAGATAGGACTGAAGATGAATGTAGAAAAAACTAAGATCTTAAATCCAACCCAAGAAAAAAATCTTGATAAAGAGCAAAAACATAGAAGTCGTAAATGACTATGTGTACCTTGGACATAAAATAAAGCTTGGAAAAAAAATCAAACCGCTGAACTGTCACGCAGAATACCCTATTCTGGGCTGCATTTGGTAAGCTACAACATATTTTACGAAATAAAGAAGTGCCGATAAGCTTGAAGACTAAAGTGTATGACGCATGTATTTTGCCAGTAACAACATATGGACTCGAAACTATGTCACTCACAGTAAAACACCAACAAAAACTGAAACGTGTTCAAAGACCAATGGAAGTCAGTTTAAAAGACAAAATAAGAAACGAAGAAATAAGACAAAGGACAAAAGTGACTGACATTGCGGAAAGAATAGCGAGACTTAAATAGCAATGGGCGGGATACGTGGCCAGGCAAGAAAATGATAGATGGTCACCTACCATCTTAAAATGGGGACCGCGGAGCAACAGGAGGAGTGTGGGAAGACCGCAAAAAAGGTGGACTTACGACATAATACATACAGCGGGGCGGAAATGGCAGCAGAAAGCTCGGGATAGAAAACGATGGAAAGAGTTAGAAGAGGCCTATGTCCAGCAGTGGATTAATTGTGGCTGACAAAGAAGAAAGAAGAAGAAGACGTGTTACCATCATTTATAGTTCCAAATCCTGTCTTTGATATATCTACGGTAGACCCATTTCTTCTTTGAAAGCCTTTTGAATGCTTTTTTTCTCAAATACAGGTTGTTTATCCTAGTTTCTTCAAGCAAGTCATTCTTATATTGGTATTTTATACATTAAATGGAGTAGAGATTCGAAAAATCTGATTCGCGCATGAAAGATCGACCATTTGAATTTGGATGTTTCGGGGTTTTCTTCTTTCTTCTTCGTTAAATTATTAAAATTCTTTAAAGTTTCTTCACATAGGATGTCCTGATATTTGGTATACATAGAGCTACTGTCTTTTTCTGGGGCTAAAATATGCCGATTTAACCCAAATAATCTTAGTCCAAAAACTGATAGTTTCCGAAATATAGAGCGTCAAAGTTATTATTTTTTATTAGTTTTTCTTGAATAATTTTCTTAATAGCTGTTCTATTTGCACAAAATTAGGTACTCGGTGGTTTTTTGGGATGAGATTTCGAAATCCGTTCTCATTTTTGTAGTAAACTGTAGGAGATGCCACTTACAGCCTTTTTTAAAAATTTAAAATGTTTTATTTTTTTTGTGCTTTACTGTATATTATTTGAATATTTTTATACTCCAACTTCTTCTGCTCCAAAAAGGTATACTTAATAAATGTTATATTTCAGAAACTATTAACTTTTGGTCTAAGGTAATTTGGGTTAAATCGGCATATTTTAGTCTCAGAAATCTACAGTAGCGCTATTATATACTATTTTCCTCATGGTAGAAAAAGTATTAGTGGTAGCATTAAAAACCTTGGCATCTACTATTGTTAGTAACAATAGATGTTAAATATATGTGGAAAAGCTCCACCGGGTTGAGAAACTTCAGTTTTTGTTAAGTTTCGTTGGTTTTCTATATGTTCACCTTTTTCGATTGTAATCACCCTTCAATATCTAGGAGAGGCCGCCATAGAATTTGGTAATGATTTTTTTATTCCGATTAATAATACTTATTAGACGAACGGAAACTAGAGATCTTTGAAAAATGTAGTCATCATTCTCTGTATAAATTTTAAACGTTTGTTTATATTGAGATTGTTAAGCAACACCACAACTGCACCTGTAATTAATTCTAAATTCCTTTTTTCCTTTTCAGTAACATTTTTTTACATGTCTTCTAAATATACACATAACGTTGAAACAGTATCATCAAGTAAATCTTGCAATTTTATTTCGGATAGTAATCGATTCTTCTTTTGGATAACAACGTACTTTAGCTTTCTTCGATAAGTATAACAGGGATAAATAATATTGCTTGCTTCTTGAATAATTTCATATTGTTTCCGTGAAAGATTTGCATCGACAAATTTACTCAAAGCTTGTGATGGTGAAAGCTTTCTGAGGATTTTAGTTTTTACATTTGCGACAGATGCACGAATCTTTTTAGCTTCTGTGGGACTGACAGATAATTTGTCAGGTACCTGTTTTCTTAGATATTCAGTTTTACGACAATTTTTACTAATTGACCCCTATTAATTGTTTGTCACGTGAGCAATTGAATTGAATTATTAAGCCAATTCTCATTTTTTATCAAAAATGTTTTTCCATATAATTTGAAGCAGCCCAAATTTTTTAAAGTCCGATTTAAAGTATTGCAGAACACGACGAAATTCCAATTGTTTCTCTTTAGGAAATTCAGTTTTCTTAATAAATTAGTTTTCAAGAACACTAAGTTTGTCAGCTGTCGATTGTTTAGTACTCATCTTAATATACAAATACATTTTGATGCAATAAAGCAGAAATGATGAATAGTTATTAATGTATCAAGGCACTAAAGTTTGATTTTTCATGACAAATGTGTTTTAGTTGCAGAGGCAATAGCTTGGTCACTTTATAACATATACGAGGATGTATTGATACTAGATATTGCGTTACCATAGCAACGAACAATAACTTATTAGAAGTGTCAGTGTGAAGTTTGACGTCAAAAATGTAAACCAGAGTCACGCAATAAATTAAATGAAAAAAGATGTCCACCGAAATTGTGAAAATCGAAAAATTGGAGTATCGAGCCATCATCAAATACCTGTATTTAAAAGGGTTAAGAGGTAAGCAGATTTACGAAGATATGCTTAATACCCTTGGTGATCAATGTCCTTCGTATGCGACCGTCAAAATTGGAATGCAAACTTCAAAAGAGGTAAATTTTCCATTGAAGATGATGACCGATCGGGAAGGCCAGTTTCTGTGTCAGCCCCCAAAAATATCGATGCAGTTCATGACATGATTTTATCAGACCGTCGAATTGGGCTAAAACGGATATCTGAAGCACTGAATATTTCATACGAACGCGTTCATCATATGGTTCACGTCAATTTGGACATGAGAAAAATTGCTGCAAAATGGATCCCCAAATGTTTGAATGTTGACCAAAAGCGTGCAAGGGTAGAAGCATCGCGTTCGATCTGTGCTCGATTTGAAAACGATGTAGACTTCTTAAACCGAATTGTTACTATGGATGAGACTTGGGTACATTTCTACGATCCAGAAACAAAGCAACAATCGATGGAATGGCGACACTCTGGTTCTCCAAGACCTAAGAAGTTTCGTGTCCAAAAATCTGCTGGAAAAGTTCTTGCTTCAGTTTTTGGGATTGCCATGGAGTAATCATGATTGATTTTTGGATAAGGGTAGAACAATAACTGGAGATTACTATTCGACATTACTGACCACTCTACGGGAAAATATTAAAGAGAAAAGACGCGGAAAGCTATCCAAAGGTGTTTTGTTTTTGCAGGACAACGCCCCTGCACACAAATCTCATGTTGCCATGCAAAAATTCGTGATTTAGGGTTTGAATTACTAGAACACCCTCTTATTCACCCGATTTGGCTCCGTCCGACTATCACCTCTTTCCTCAACTGAAAAAAGTTTAAAAGGTCGTACATTTGTCCTAGAGACGTTGAAGGTTTGCTGTAATAAATGTATCCAATTAAGAGGAGAATATGTTGAGTAATAAAATATTTTGACATTGAAATTTTGTTTGGTTCTATAGTAGGCTAAGAATATTTCAATATATCCTCGTACAGGTATAAAGTAAGGAAAATGGGCCAATTCTAAATATACACGACCTAAAGTAATGAACATCAATAAATATAATACAAACAGTACATATACATAACTAAATAATCTATATACTTAAATCCAAAATTTGAGTGTTTGTTTGTTAGGTTCTTTATAGACTCAGCACGTTAAGGTCCTAAGCCAAAACTAAGTACATATATAATTGGAATCAGCATTGAATTTTGGGGAATATGAGGCTGTTCTAAGAGGGAGTCCACCACGGAGACTTGGGCTCATATAGTAGAATTGTTTTACATAAGATATTTTTACAACCCTTTTTAACTAGTATCCCATAAAATCGTCACACTAAGAGCTAATATCAAAACTAAGGTACTCATAAATGGAATAAAAGGCATTTTTTACAATACATTTTCTAAAAGATTAATATTGTTTAATTTCTCAACTATGCTACTCTATATAAATATATGTACCCTCTTCTATATCAAGTTGCCTGCACCAACTGGTATAGACTTATTTTTACTTTCTCATTTCGGTGTCAGTTGCTGATGATGATGATATCTTAACAGTCGAAACACGTACTGTATGTACAGACAACGCAGTTATCAGTTTTACTTCTTTATTTACACTATAAGTGTATTCATTAATTAGTTTAATGTCGTGGACAATCAGGATTTAAAATTACATTAACGAGTTTCGAACTATCACTGAATGATTAAATTAATTTTTGAACGATCCTATAAGAATGAAAATGCGATTTCAATTTTTAAAAAAAGCTGTCTCCGGCGTAATAATAAGTTAACTGGTTTCCAGATACAAACTACTTAATTGGCAATTTCATTACCTTCCTCATTTTATTTTTTTTTGTTGCCAATAAGAACCAATAAGAAAGTTTAAATACCAACTATTTCGTATTGCAAATGCAAACTTTATGTTTCATATTGTGATAGAACCTATAAATTTTATTATTCTAATACTACAGCTACAACAAACACTGAATATACATATATAGCCTAACATGCCTCATTTGTTCACGTATGTTGAACAAACATTAATGTTAGCTAAATCATATCCATGGTTGTCGCAATTACTCACATACTCAAATACAATGTCGCATACACTATTATTGTGAAATGTAATCCAACCTTATTTCTGTCTAAGTTTAATTATTGATAATGTTAACTTTATACTACAATATAAACATAAAGAGTTTTATATTGCAAAAGGCTGTTATTTCGAACTTCAACTAATGTTTATTACACTTGCTTACATTGTTAGGACAACAGTAATCTATGAAAAATACAAAAATATGCAATTTTTAGTTAATTATTGCTTTTATGCTACTTATTTTAGCTTTTGTACCGTTTTTTTGTTATTTTTGTCTATTTTTGTCTTTATATAAAATACATGATAAACGATCGAATTTTGTAATCAAAAACCGTTTAACAATATAACAAAAGTTTGCTATTTAATTTAATCAAAAATGCAGCCTCAAATACAAAAAAAAACTACTAAATCTAAAACAACACGATCATAGGACAGACTCGCTTACCTCGACACCAACGAGGTACCTTAAATATGGAAATAAATCAAATTTATAATAATCCAATATAATAAAAACGTAAATTAAAATCAGTTTTTCCAAAATATTAATTGTTTTTTTAATTAATATTTAGAGTTATAGTTTGTATACAAAATTTCAAGATAGGGAAGTATACCTATGAAAAATCAGTTTGAAAATTAAATTCTAACAAATAAACAGATAAGCTTTTAAAGTGTTAACAAAATAATACAATAAGTTTTTATTCAAAATTTCAAGGATCTATCCTATTACAAAAAACGGTGAAAAATCAATTATTAGATTCTATTCAAACAAATAGAGCAATCTTATTAAATAGTTGCCAGAGTTGGGAAAATAATTCGTTGAAGGCATACCTCAGCGCAAAGAAGAATTCGATACATTATATATCTATTTAAAAATTTGTATACTAATTTTTTTTAATACCACATTACTTTAAATAGTTTTGACCAATTTCTTGTATTAATTGGTCTTGTAATATTAGTAACAATGCTAGATGCCGAAGGGGTGTCATTCTTAAAAAGAAACTTTCAATTGCGTTAAGGTATAAAAAAAATTCAATAAATTATTCATTTATCAGTGCAATATAACAATATTCGCTTGATGTCAATAAAACTTAGAGTGTACTTTTGGTGGTTTCACTATTTTTTTAGAGGTTTTAAAAGCTGGAGCTCATTCAAGTGGTAATAAGTTCTCGAACATAATCTAGTATTGGCAATGATACTGATGTTTGAATGAATAAATTAAACAATGTTGTTTAATGTGATATAATAATAACATTCTGCTGAACTTTCATTGTTTTTATTTTTGAAATGAATATACACAACATTTATGCCTATAGTATCTGTAATCGTCGGTATTCACCAGATGACGTTCAAAAATAAAAACAACGACAGTTCAGCAGGATGTTATTATTTCACAAACGATACTGATAATATGAAAATTAAGTAGGGCCCACAAATTAAAGTTTATTATAATTGAGATGTTTCTTTCAAGGCCTCATTCGCGTAACTTGAATTTTAATGTATTTATTTTCCAATTTCAATATCTATTCCTTGCTGAGATTACTACTTGGTAAATATAAACTTCATTAAGTATCTCTCAATTTTTAATTTTTTTTCTCAAAAAATAAATTGTATTCTGATTGAACATAAAGAAAATTACAAATAAGTTACAAATTAATAAAAATTAAATAAATACAAGGTAATAAAAATTTGAATGGCATTAAAATTAAAATAAATCAAAAATTTTCTCCAAAGTATTCCCCTTGGGAATGGTTCCTAAAATGGAAGCAGTGTTCCTCTCTAGATTGCCAAGCTAATGCTTTGTTTAATATAACCGCCAGCCTGAGGAATACCAGATTGATTTATAACCATTTGTGATATGGAGGAAAAAAGATTTTTTGCGTCAACACTCCAAGAGCCAAAAGTTTCAACAGCAAATGCACAAAAAAAATAATCATCTTCAATTGTTTTATATTTATCGTGTTTCGCAAATTGTGGTAAATTAGCAGCAGAACAGGTGAGAAGAGATGAAGAGGTTAAATATGAAGCAGCTACTGTATCGACGCATGTGACGTCCCACACTAAATCTTTCTCTTTACTCCAAGGAATTAAAGTCAAATCATCAGGACGTTTACCGTCATCACGTAATAATCCCGATAGTTCCAAAATACAAGGTATTTCAGCTGAAGCTCAGCTCTCTTTAAAATACCATTAACATTGTTGTGCTGAGAAAACCTACCTACCATAACTTTTATTACAAGATAGACCATGATGACCAAGAGTATCAACTTTAGAACCACAATGACAAGTATGTGGTTGACAAATATTAGTTCCAATTCTTAGGGATGTGACAATTTGAAGAGTTTGTTTATCTAACAATGTTCCTAATTAAGAAGACGGTAGCGCTTTTAACCAAGCACCTGATTCTGGTTGGGCACTGGCAAGTAAAATAGCTTTATGTTGAGTATCATATTGTAATAACAAATAATTAAATATAGTCTTGACACATTGAGTATCCCAACTACGTTGTAAACAAGGCTTGTCAGGTAAAGGTTTGTTAAGGCTAAGTAAGTTAAGCTTAGTACATAATCTCAAAGTTATTTGAAAAAAATTGATTGAATGAGATTAACAAAAGCGTGAGTAGAAGTAATAAAACATGAAATAGCGATATGATTGACACAACGGATTCCTAAACCACCAAATAAAACAGATACTGATGCATGTATCCAAGACCAAGGATTAAATTTAATGTTCAAAATGTCTATTAAGAAATTACTAATTTAATCATAAAAAACTTTACAAACATCTTTGAAAGGAAACAACGCAAAAGATAATTAAGTTTGAGAATTCAAATGACGCAACAAAAAAAAGTCATATTAATGTTTCGGATATTATCTGATAATTTAGAAAATTTTGCTAAACATTGGGAAAACATTTGTCAACAATTTTTCAGTTAAAGCAGTTAAATTACTATTGTCAACAAGACGAATATCAGGAATTAATGTCTCAAAAGAAGAAATAATATTTAATTGATTTAATTTGTTAAATTTTTTACAAAAATATAACTCGCATTATAAATTGAGCATTAAATCTAAGGGTTTAAACTCATCTAAAACAGTTTGTAAATCTTGCAATACACTCACTACCGAACCTAAAAAAATTTAGCCAAATTATCTCTATAAATAAAGCTTCTAACAGCATGTACTGTAGCTTCACAGTCACTTTTTACACCACAATCTAATTAGATATGTCTAAAAATACTACCTAAAACATTTGAAATATAAAAACAACCTATTTTAGAAGCAAGTCGACGAAAAACATAACCACCTGCAATTGGAAGAATACCACCATTTTTTTTTGAAAGAGCACATAAGGAGGTACCAAAAAAGAATGATGCAAAATCTTTGTTAACCTTAACTAAAAATAAAAAATAACAAAGACTTGTGATTTTGGATAAAAAATTTTGTCCTGCAACTCCGGAAGATTTACTTATCAGATCTTTTATATGTTGTGGCCGAATTCCATCCAAACCACCAGCAGAACTAGAGGGAAAAGACATTATTCCAAACTTGACTTGATCTTCAGAAATAATCATGGTTTATCTGATGACGGTAAATCTGTAGGTATTTGTGAAGATCGATATGATAAAGGATGCTTTAAACGGAGTTGTTCAAGAGTATTAGAGTTACCCTCAGCAAAACTATCTGAAGTACTTAAAAGACAAATAGGTAGAATATTGGTTTGATGACTTCTTGCTTTTCTTAATAAATTTTGACGATTCGTAATTGGTGATGTTATTTTTAACTTTTGTAGTTTGTTTTTGGTCGTACAAAGAGAAATTATATGAGAAAAAGAAAAGTTCTTCCTATGCTTCTACAATGTTTAAGGACACACAAGGAATTATAGTTGTTAATTTAGTAGCAACTTGGATACGTGCAGCACGAGGAATTCTCTAGAGAATCAAAACATTTAATTTGAAATCACTTAATCTATCTATAAAATTGTAGGATGATTTTGTTTCGTTCGAAATTGCAGAAAAGTTTTCTTCTTTATGACACTTCGATAAATGAATCTTTCAACCATTTTTACTCTTGAAGACATTTGAATTTTGGCAAATAGGACACTTTAGTTTTGGAAAAGTTACTGTGAGTAAATCATTGCTCTTGTAAATTAATTAATTAATTAATTTTCGGAAATTAGCGAAGTTTTAATTTGCAAATTTTTTTCCTACGTATTTATTTTGCCTCCTTTATAATTATTTCCATAATAGTTTTTATTTTCCCTGTAGTCTCGTCTTATGCTTCTTTTTGAGTTTCCGAGTATCTCACTTATTTTTTCTTGGGGTTTCTTATAGTTGTACATTGTTATTCTGTTTAATGCTACTTCTTCAATTTTTGTTTGGTTTGGAGTTAGTACACCTAATTTTCACTATTTGCTTATTGTAATATGTTGCACTGGCTCGCTCAGACTATTTGTGATACTTTGTAATATATTAATTTCTTGGCGATTTGTTTGTCTGCTCTTGCATTCTGTTGCTTCATCTAAGAATTTCTGGAATGTTTTATCGAATTGTTTCACTTTAATTACTTGGGTATTTTCTACAGATCTATACATTTCTATTTACGTGTTATTAAAGTGTACATTTATCTGTGACCATTCCGTTTCCTTTTGTCTTTGTTTTTCTTAGGCTCCTAATATGAATTTGGTTAAAGGAAAGGAACACCAACTGCAGCGTCTATTTAACCAACAGAAAAACAGGCTTCCAGGTCTACACTACGGAACAGGTTCTTCAAAAGTTTTTGGTGTAGTTTTTGGTGTTTTTCTGTTGGATGAATTTGGTTGGCTTCCAACTCTTCTACTAACTCCATGGCATTCTCGTTAATGTATTAATGATCCAGATCCCTATTTTTATTATATTGCTTTGTTTATTTCTTTATTAATTTCAGGTCTTTCAGCTCTATTCTGAGAATTAATATCTTTTTATAGCTTTTTGAATTTCAGGTAGGTTTTTCAACATATTGTTGTTGAGTTGTCTTCGTAATGTTTTTAAGAGTTCTATTTTGTTCTGGGTATTGTGGTTGTATTCATTAAACTCTGTGGATAATAATACACTCCACGAGATAAATTTGTTCTCTCCTTATAGGTAGTTACTTTCATTCCTCTGATCCGTTCTCCCGTGAGTCCCTTTTACTCCTGCTTCCATTGCTTGTATCGTATGCTGGAGCATTCATTTCTCTTGTCACCTTCTCTCCTATTATTTGTTTGTAATTCCAATCTTTATTGATATGTTTTTCTCTTATGTTTTCCTAATCTATTTTATTATTTGTTATTTTCTCTATTCTTCTTACAATCTCATTTGATAAATAATCTATGAGTGTTAAATGATTATTTTAATTTGTTTTCCATTTTTTCTATTTACGTTTCCCAGTGCTTGATAGATCTATATCAGTTCATCAATAATCCTTTTTTGTTACTAACATTATAAGATTTTTAAATAAACACTGAGGCGATCCACATGTTTCCAGCACCAGACTACCGGTCTCTACTAAACTAAATTCTTAAGGTGAAATTAGAGGCATCATACACATTTATGTTACTTGATAACAAATGTGAACAAAATGTCGTATACATGACTTTCAATTTTTCATAGATTCTGTAACCATGACTGAGAGCTAATTTCCTGCTTGTTTCTTTGAAATTGTAAATTATTTTTCAATTAGCAAAATGTCCTAGTTTTGCTGTACAGAAAGATTAAAATACTGAATGTATTTATCTAAATAAGAAATTACAAAGTTCCTGCAATTGCTTTTCAAACCGGAACAGAACTAACACATATTTAGGAAGCAGTTAATTTATTAACGCTAAAAGCATGTATCATTTTATAAACTTTATATCAAAGTGTAAATAATAAATATACATAGCTTGCATTTTATATTATCGCAACTGCTTGTACAGTAAAAATGGTATTTATTAAATATTAGAACTAAACGAGTAAGTTTGTACAAGGTTGAAGTTGCACAGAATCAATAAAACTTAGAATGTACTCAATAAATGATAAAGTACAGTAAATTCAAATTCTAACTAACATTTTTTATTAAAATATAAACATTTATTTTTATGTTGATTATAAAAAAAAATTAAAAATTTAAAGAAAATCGAAAGTTTATGTTGGTCTATATTACTTTTACTATCAACTAATGATCATTAATAGAGAATACAGATGAAATCTGTTTGAACCTTTACGATTTCAATACGTTTTGAATAATTGATTTATGTATGTTTAATGTAAAATTCCAATATATAAAAACAATCTTCTCTAAATACATTTACTCTAAATGCAATAAAAACTTAACAAAACATTTATTAAAAATTGACATTTTCAAAAATAATTAATTAATAAACAAAAAAAAATTATGAAAATAGAGTTGTTGGGAATTTTATTGTTTAGAATTTTTATTTGAACTACTTTTTTCTACAACACAAGTTTCTTTTGGATTTTATTCGATCATTTCGGATTTTAGTCTTAGATCACAGAAGATAGCATCACAGAGCACTCAGCATTTAGTTCAAGGAAATGGAATAAAATTAGACACTTAAACTTTGTTAACGGTGCTTCCCAAATTTTAAGCTCAATAATAAATTATGTAACATGTTAGCGAACAGTTACTCAAAATTGATTTTCTATTACTTCACACTTTCCATATGTATGTTTATTAGTGCCAGAGCGATAGGGAATTCAGCCCTAAACGCTTGTTTTCTTAAATTTTGTGTTTTATTTTGTAAATTTACATAGTTTTTGTTTTTGAAGATCTTTTTTTCTTATATTGAATTACTTATATTTACATAATAATTTGTAAAAGTAATACACTCACCGACACAAAATTCGGGACATGCAAAATTTAGACCAAATTCAATGTGCGATAAGTCTTTCCTCCATTGTCCCATTTCAATGTTTTTTTATATGTAGATAATTGTTTCGGTTTTAACTAATTTTATTTAATTGTCAAAAATACAGTTTACGTGTTGAGATATACAGGAAAATAAAAAAGTGTATTTTTTCTTTTAACTTTGTAACACTCTGTAGAGTAATGTAGCTATTAAAACTACACCGGATATGCATTTCTGCCGAATTTGATGCACTTTTAACCTTTTTGATGTTTTATGTTATTTCGGTGTCGTTATCGGTTTAGGAGATATGAATTTTTGAAATAAACATAACACTTTCTTGCAACAATTTTTTAACACTGTTGATTGTTTGGAATGTTTAAGTTGTCCTGGATACGTATTCTGTCTGCATTTGTCAAACAGTTTGGTTATTCCTATAGAGAAGTGGCTGATATACTAGGTTTTACGAAATCTAGGGTAGAAAGGGCCGTTGCAAGGTTTCGTGAGACTGGAAGTTATGGTAGAAGACCTGGATCTAGAAGAAGGAGTGCTACTACCGCCATTGAGAATAGCTTTATTAGACTTTCAGTTTTAAGAGATCGGCATACCAGTGCAGTAGTGATAAGAAATGAACTTCAAAGAGTTCATCAAGTTGATGTCGATGAAATAACGGTAAGAAGAAGACTCAATGAAGTCAATTTACGGGCCAGAAGACCGGCAACTGGACCAGAGCTCCTCAGACGGAATCGAGTTAATAGACTTCTTTTTTTGCAAGAACACTTTAACTGGAACCTACAGGAGTGGAGACAAGTTCTGTTTTCTGACGAGTCCAGATTTTGCATAAGGTCTCTTGATGGACGAGAAAGAGTATAGAGACGATATGGGGAGAGATTCGCACAATGTAATTTTAGCGAAAGGTTTAGCTTCGGTGGTGGATCCATAATGGTGTGGAGCGGTATTTCATTTGACGCTCGAACAGAACTTGTTTTTATTGACAGAGGAACTCTAACTGCACAAAGGTACATTGAAGAAACTCTAGAAGAACACGTTGTTGTTTATGCACAATTTATTGGTAACGACTTCGTTTTTATGCATGACAATGCCCGTCCGCATACTGCCAGAATAGTGGTCCAATATTTAGAAGAGGTTGAAATAAACGTTATGCGCCGAGGACAGCTATTCACTCTCCATCAGCTCCGAAATGCTCTGGAAGAAGAATGGAATGCTATTCCACAGGAGGCTATCCAAAACTTAATTAGAGGAATGAGTAGACGTATAGTAGCTGTTACAAGAGCTAGAGAATGTAACATGAGGTATTAAATTTTAAAACCCCTACATTTTTAATAAAAGTTAGATTTAATCAAAAAGTGTTATGTTTATTTCAAAAATATCTCCCTAAACATAAAACATCAAAAGGTTAAAAATGCATTAAATTCGGCAGAAATGCATATCCGGTGTAGTTTTAATAGCTACATTACTCTACAGAGTGTTACAAAGTTAAAAGAAAAAATACACTTTTTTATTTTCCTGTATATCTCAACACGTAACTGTATTTTTGAACATTGAATAAAATTATTTAAAACAGAAACAATAAACTACATTTAAAAAAAAACATTGAAATCGGACAATGGAGGAAAGAGTTATCGCACATTGAATTTGGTCTAAATTTTGCATGTCCCGAATTTTATGTCCGTGAGTAATTCCCATGTTCTCTCAAATGAACTCTGTAGTACTTCACATATACTTAGCAATTGTAATTCATTATAAAAATCTTCAACTAAAATAGAATTTTTTTATCAAAAATATTTTCAAACAAATAGTAACTACTTTGATCCCAGTGGTGTTTTCAAATTCAAATGTTCTTATAAAAATTATAAAGGCTATTGGAAAATTTTAAATTCGTTCAAGAACAATTATCATTAGACATTTTTTTTTGAATATGTAGTTTTATAGAAGTGGCAATGTTCAATTATTGAGTCGAAACTACTTATGTAAAATTAAAAAAAATCGTTGAAATCTATAAGTTTATATTATGTTTATGAGTGAAATAACCGGAAGTTTGAATATGTCGACTATAGCAAAAAAATTCTTCTTAAATATTTTAAATACGGTTGAAACCGGAAACCACTGAAAACTAAACGGGCTTTGAATAAAAAAAAATATTCGTTCGACATCTGAGAAGTAAAGCGCAAAGCAATCTATTTACTCGAAAACAGGACGAACCGTTTTGATCTCATGGATTATGTATAATTCATAGCGGCAGAATAAACCTTGAACTACTTCTATTAAATTAAACAAAATCCATATTAACTCTGTACAATTAAAAGAAAATACATTCAATACGAAGTTACGTCTTTAACAATTCAAATAAAGCAAATAAAGTTAATTTCCAGCAAATTCTTTAAATGCTTTTCAAAAATTTATTACCTATCAAGTGCTATGTCTCTACAAAAAAACGAATCTCTAAAACTGAATTGAACAAAATTTAGAATGCTGACTCTACAAGACTTCTACATTTGTAATTTACTGCTGAGTAGTAGTAGGTACATAATTTATCTTCTTTTCTTTAAATATTCATTATATAATCTATTTGAAAGTTGACAAATATAGTAGTCTTCGCAATATGTCATTTTTCAAAATAAAGTGGAATAATTATAAACTAAAGAGCTTCTCTAAACCAATTTAAAATAAACCGCTTTTAATTCTTAATTCTAGAGAGAAACGCTTTCCATAACTTTTATAAAGAATCTTGCAGGGTTCATTTAATTTTACTAAATACGGCTCGTGTAATAATTAAGATAACGGTTCAATTAACTTAATCAAGTATTTCTCTATATCCCAATCCTTACAATTTTGAACTTCCATTCGAAATTTCAAATTCCAATTAAAATTTTAACAAAAATCGTATTGTTAGAAAAGTTGATGAAAGTGATAATTTAAAAAAAAACACTGTCTGATGATAATGGGTTAATAAAAAAGTATAAATGTATTATGGAAGCGAAATAAATTTGTGTACACTTGTCTACTTCAATTTCCTTTTAACTAAAATTTAATTTCCTATATACAGAATGTGTAAGTGACTATGTGTGTTAATTATAGACTGAAACACAAGGTAACTCAATTTATGTGTATGTATTACTTTTATAGTATGTAGATACAAAAATAAAATTACAAATAACGTTTAATACAATTTCTTAATCGAATCGGTTTTCCTCGATGACCTTGATTGATCTGTATATAGAGGCTACGTACATCAGAAATGTAAATGTTTACACATGAGAGTAATTGAGGTAGCCCGTTTTAACTAAAACACTTTTGAAGTTCCGACACTTCAGTTATATCTGTAGTATATTTTAAATAGGATGTCTAATTTTTTATAAATAATTTGGATTCCTTGATGGATTTTAAGAGATTATAAAAATTTAAGAAACTGCCAACAGATAGCAGACCTGTTAATTATTAACACCATAATTATATTTTCAGTGCTTTCGTAAATAGCTATTAATATTTTTCATGTTTAGAGAAGTCTGCTTGTAAACATTTTAAGCGCCAGTTGTTTGGGTGATGCGAACAATAATACTGTGACAATATCGTCTTAAGGCAGTAAACTATTTAGTACATCAACTAATACATTGAAAACCCCTGGAGTTTAATTAATACTGTTACCCTACTGGAGTTACTAGAATAAGTTACAATGATCGCGGTGTTCTAGAAATCCGTATCCTGCCAGTTCAATTATATAATCTAGAAGAATATCTTACAAGTATAAAAGCGTCATCACGTATTTATTCGGGCAGTTCGAATTTATCATTCAATGCGAGTGAATATAAATTAAACGTGCAGAATATTGTGTGTATTTATACAAATTATAAGAACGGTACGTGTTAAATAAATAATCTCTTAATACAGTTGAAGAGTATAATTCGATCCTGATTATGTTTATACTTAACTCGCGATTGTGAATGCGGAACAAAAACAACCAAAAGATTTGTAACAATACAAATTCTAAATTAAGCGTATGCGTTTTAACGGAATAATAACAAACCTATCATATTTTACATTTAGATTACGACAAAAACAACTAATGCAATACAATTTGGTTTAGTCATTAAATCATTTAAATTTTAACAGTTTTGGACCTATTCAATTTATGGTAAATAAAGTTATGTTGGTTCAAATTGACTTAATTTGGGAATATAACTTTTATTATTATTATTTTTATTTAACAGCAGTAAATCATCTTAAATGTTGTGGTTTTTGATTTTTTGTTCAGGAGGTGGCAAAATTTTATCTCATTTGACATGGAAGTATCCAATATTCATCCTATTGGAAGAGCGTCGCATGCTAACGTTAGAGATAAATTAGGATCATAAAAACTTAAAACTTGATTGTTGGCATTTAAATGACAGAATTTTACTTGTATAAGTTTCATTTATATGCTTAAGCAAATAATAACTGTTTAAGTAACAACTCCATAATCTATGTTTTTTAGAACGAGCCACAGAATTATGAACGTGAGACAAAGGGGCAAGGCCATAACTGTGGCAAGACCATAAAACGAGACTATGTACGAGTTGCATATAAGATTATATGGTCAATATGATTTTATTCAAACAAATATGAAGTGCAGAAAGGATTTGTCATACCGACGAATATCTAGTCTGTTTTGCTTTTGTTTATAAATTGGCAGTTTTTACTCGTAAAATCACACATTTATTCTGACATTCATGTTTGACATTGACAGCCGTCCATAAACTAACAAAAAAGGACTCGTACACAAAGAGGCACAAAGTGGTAAAAAAACTGTATCATAAACAGCACGAAGTTAGCCAATTGACCATAATAGTAATATATTATGCAACAAGGTTTATAAATAGCATTTTAGACACGACATTTATTTAGGAAGGAGCAAAGCGTAGCGGGGCGAGTGTCCAGAGATATTTATAAAACGAATTGCATACTATACTTTTTCTACGACCAACACAAAAATATTGTAATGAGGGAAAATTTTACTTTTGGTTTTAAAATTTTATTTGAAATTTATTTAATTGAATTATTCCCACAAACAACTAAGTTCTGCTCTTGTCTCTCAGGGTTTTTTATTTTACCAGGTAAATATGCTTTACATGCGTGTGAAACTTTAATTAACATCAATTTTAATGAATTAATAAATAATAAATTTGTTCAAGCTCGAAATGAATGGTTACCTTTAATTTATTTCTAGCACAATTACTTTTCATGCCCCACCTGATGTGTCCAAGTTACAAAAAACAACACCAACCCGTTATACAACAAAGAAAACTTTATTTACACATACGAAAATTTATTGAACATAAAACAATTTAATTTTAAACCTCGCAACGCTGTAAACAATTGTTCACCTGGACAACGTGGTTATGAACGCCAACTCAGACCGCTATTTGACAAAGTGGTTATATGCGCTAATTACACTTTCCTATAACTAACTTAAAATTAATTACAAAACTGACCTGGTCTTTTAATCTAACTAGTGAATGCTGCTCTTATCATATGGCTTGTGGTTCTTGATTTTTCTTTTTTTTTCTTTTAGGTTACCGATCCTCTCATCGGCTCGAGCTGGTGGAACTTTCCAGGTGTCTCTTCTCTTCGGCTGCTTCCAGAAATATATTTTCGATACATAACCACCACACTCAATATGTAACTAAATTTTACTTTTATTCGAAATTGTTCGTAAGTATAATTTTATTAACTTGTGTTATTTAGTTTTAAATTTGCACTCGCGTTATTTAACTTAATTTCTACTTATTTATTTCGGTGCAATTGAAACTCGCGTCACTATTTATTTTATTAATCTTCACGTTTTGAATTTCGTGATGTCACACTACTTCGCTCTCTTTCTAAATTTTATTTGGACGTTTACGTCTTATCTTTAACGTGTCTAATTTTTAAAAGTCCTAAGCGTCGGTACGCTCTTGTATTTATAAATTTTTTAAACCAGGCCAAGTTGATTGCCTGTAATTTTCAATTTTAACGGCCTTTTTCTAAAACTTCGCACTGCCATCTAGCGGTATTTCTTTTGAATTCTGTATTTTTGCTATTATTTTTGTGTAATTAAATAAAATTACAATCATTAATTTAGAAACTGTTTGTTTAGTTCAACCGAAATTTTCCTTTTCTTTAAAAACTTTGCGCCAAAACGCAATTCGTCTTCAAAATTTTCCAATTTCCTAACCTAATTAGGGTAATGTTTTTCACAATTAATTCAAAAAACACGCGTATTGGGGTTGTTTTTTGCGTTGTAAATTGTTTTGCAATTAGTTTTACAACCGAACACATTGTTTTCACTCGCATTTTGTTATCTTCATTTCTCAATTTTGTTAAATTACACTACTAATACTAATTTTCTTTAGATTTTGATGCCGGATTTGGTACTTGGAACTGCTAGATGACTATTTCTTACTACTTACACATGGAATTATGGCTTAATTTCTAAAAATTCCTACGAGCTGCAAGCAACTCCCCGAACATTTCCCGATTATCACGCAACTTTACAAAATTGGACTATTTTCAACTAGAATCATCGTGGGACTCATTTCAAACACTATTTTAGGTTCAGGAACATAGATAACATCGCTATATTAAAATTCTAAAAAGTATGGTGGTACTCGTGTGGTTGTGTATTCAGTCGCTCTTTATTATTCGTAATTTTTATAGTTAATGTCTGCATATGTTTAAAGTTGCGGGTTGTGAATAGTATAGTTACTGTGTCTAAGATTGATAACATTGAGTGTTGAAAAGATAATTTTCTTAAAAACAATAATAGAGTGTAATACATGTACTAATAAAATTGGTTTAACTCGGCATACAGTACACTGTTCACAATGCCTTAAATATTATCACTGCAAATGTGCGAATATTACTATAATGGATAGCAATGATAAGTTCCAGAAAAAATATTTAAATGTTCCAATTGTATTTCATCTTCTATTGAAAGCAATTTTACGTTAAGTGATGTTATGAAAAAACTAAATGAATTAATTACCAAAAATTCCGATATGGGTGAATCGATTGAATTGTGTCATTCGCGAATTGAAGAAAATAACAAATTATTAAAGGATTAAGATGCGAGAATTAATTCCTGCCTAGAAAGAATCGAAACACTTTCTCAACAAAACACTCATCTTCAAAAAGAAAATACCGATCTTAAACGACAAATAAATGATCAAAATCAATACATAAAAAGAAATTCTTTAGAAATATTTGGAGTATCCGAAACCAAGGATGAAAACAACATACGTACGGTTCAAGTAGTTGCACAATCTTTGGGAGTAAATTTGGATAAACAATGAATTGATGTAGCGCATAGAATGAAAAGTGACATAAGAAAAACTAATGAGCCGAGGGGGATTATCATTAAGTTTATCAGTCGTCTGGACTAAGATGATTTGTTAAATGCTAGGTAAGTTAAACGCAATTTTAACACTACACATCTGTCTCAATATTTCACAGAGACTAGCGTCCATCCTGCAAAACCAATATACATAAATGAATTTTTAACTTTTGAAAACAGACTGCTATATAATAAATGTCGTGAGTTCAAAAAAAATAATAATGTTAAGTATTTATGGGTTCGTAATGGTCAAGTTTTTATGCGCAAAAGTGATAACTCTCAAATTTTTAAGATATTAAGTATTGAGAGTCTTAGAGATGTTCATTAATAACTTAAAGGTTATATTTATTAAAAGTTTGTGTATCTGATTCTACTAACTTGCAGAATTTATTTTTTTTATTTCTATTCATCTTTAACCAACGAAAAGTTACTTTTGTTTACTTTCCTTACACTGAATTATATATTTCAATTATTGCTCTTTTTTTTAAATATAGGGTACAAACTTAAACTTATTTTTTATACTTATTATAATGTCTAATTGCATTAAGGTTGCTCATTTAAATGTACAATCGCTTATGTCACAATTTTCTTATTTTAAAGATCTTTTGTTACAATTCAATTTTGATGTCATTGGAATTACTAAAAATTGGCTTAATCTAATTATAACTACTGAATCAGTAAATATTTACGGTTACAATTTTGTCCGTAAAGATCGTGTCACACATACCAGAAGAGGAGGAGTAGGATTTTATATTAGTAAAAATCTTGGTAAGTGTAAAATGTAATAAATCAAATTTAATTGTCGGCACTGTATACAGAAGGCATGCTTTTGCATGTGCTGAGTTTCTTGAGTCATTGGAGAATTCATTAGCAATAATAATAACTAAATCTCAAAATGTTCTTCTTTTGGGCGACTTTAATATTGACTTTTTAAAATATGATAGGGATAATACTATACAATTAAAATATTTAATTGACACTATAGGATTTAAACAAATTATTGATAAACCCACGCGGGTCACAGCAAATACCTGTACCCTTATTGATTTAATACTAGCTCCAATAAATACTGAAATTATAACTTCTGAAATTATTAGCGTAGGGCATATTTCTGATCATCATCTTATATATTGTGTAGTAATTTTTATTCTACCGTTAAAACATCATTTCATTATACAATCAGAGATTTTAGTCACTTTAAACACAACAATTTTTATGCTGAGTTACAATCTCTCCCATGGCGAATTATTTACCAATTACATGATATTAATGATAGTAGAATTTTTTAATAGTAATATAATGGCCATTTTAAATAGACATACTAAAGTGAGAACTGTTAAAATTTTCAAACCTCCGGCTTCATGGTTGACAGACAACCTTAAATTGATGATGACTCTTAGAGAAAAGCTTTGATAAAATTTAAAAAGTATCGAAAATCCACACTATGGGATTTTTATGTTGCTTACGTAATTTAGTTAATTTTACCATCAAATGCGAGAAAAAGGCGTATATGGAATTTAAGATTCAACAAAATGATGAAAATACATCAGCTATCTGGAAGGAATTAAAAAAATGAATATTTACAGCAAACAAAATAATGAAATTCCAACTTTTATAAAAACTTTACTTCTAAGTTTACGTTTAAATGTGTTAGTAACATTGAAATAGCCCAGATAATGTCAAGAATTAGAACTAATGCAGTTGGAATTGATAGTATTAGTATTAAAATAATAAAATTGTGTTCTCCTTTTATAGTCTCTTTTTTAGCACATATTGTTAACTTTTGCTTAAGTAAAAGAACTTTTCCGGAAATATGGAACCAAAGGAATTTAAAGACCTTCGACCAATTAGTATTTTACCAGCTTTATCCAAAATTATCGAAAAAATCATGTATAAACAAATTTTAGAATTTATATCTGCACATTTAATTTTACATGAGTTTCAATTTGGTTTCAGAGCTAATCATAGCTGCACAACATCATTTCTAAATATCACTGACGATATCATAACAACTGTTGATAGTAATGTATCCTTGTTTCTATCGACTACTCGAGGGCATTTGACACCATTTGTAATAATACCTTACTTGCGCTACTGCATTTTATCGGATTTAGCGATAATGCCGTAGAACTAATAAAACAATATTTAAGAAATCGAGTACAGTCGGTTCGTTTACTCAATTTTATGTCAAAGTCCCTCCCAGTTGTTTCAGGTGTACCTCAAGGGTCAATACTAGAACCACTATTATTTATTGTGTACACGTGCAATTTACAAAAAAGTGTAAAACATATCGACTACCATCTTTACGCAGATGATACTCAGTTACTATTTGTCTTTGATTCTGAGAATCCTAAAAATGCTGTAAAAAAACTGAATGAAGATTTATTTAATTTAGTAGAATTATCTGAAAAGCATAATTTAAAGGTAAACTCTAAAAAATGTTTTGCTATGCTTTTTGATAGAACGAATCAAAGACAATTAGTTATATCTGAAATAGAAATTAAAATTAATGGCACTGCACTACCAATCTTCGAAAAAACTTTGGACTGTGGATTGATTCTAGTCTTCGATTTAAGAAACATATATCTATGACAATTCAAAAATGCTATGCACAGTTAAGACTAATTTTTAACAATAGGTATTATTTCAGTCAAAAAATTAAAATATTGTTATGCCAGTCACTAGTACTATCTCAGTTTAATTACTGCGATAGTATTTGTGGTCCATGCCTGGATAAACCTGACGTTACCAGAATTCAGCGCATTCAAAATTTATGCCTTCGTTTGATATTTGGGATTAGAAAATATGAACGTATTTCACACAAACTCAATGAAATCAATTGGCTCAATATGGAAAATAGAATAGTGTTGCATTCTAGTTGCTTGTTTCACAAAATCATTTCAACCGAAACTCCGTTATATTTGAAATTCATAAAATTAATACACGAAAAAAATTTTCTATCAATATTTTTGCATCAAACTAGCTTATTTCAAAAATCTTTTTCATACAGCATTTCTAATGTATATAACTCACTAGCCGAATACTTAACAACAATGACACTAAGTAATTTCAAACAACATTTATTTAGAATATTATTGAATAAGCAGGCTTGATAATTATGTTTTACAATACAACATTACATTTACATCAGAAACTTTGACGCGATAAACCACCTAAATTTGATTTAATTTAAAAATTCAAACTGGGTTAAGTGGAAGAACAGATGGTTTTTAAACCTATCTGAACTTCGCCCTTTGGGACCAACAATTATTATTAATTTTTTCTTTTTATATGTATTTTTACCCAAATAAAGTCTATATTATTATTAATATTATTATTATTATTTAAAAATTACTTTACTTTAGCTTAACAAACACAATAACAATACAGAATTCTGAGGTAACTATGCTTTAACAGTGACTTTAGAAACATTTTAACAATTAAAACTAAGTCTAAATAACTGACAACTGACATAATTAATTTGAAGCCAAGTTCAACCCGTGACTAAAATCCGTTGTTGCTAACTTCGTGTCGTGACTAAAACGCACAAAGCCACATCTAGTCAATGATTATTTAAAAGGGTACTTGGCATAGTGCCAACATATACGAGAAATTCTGTTTTAAAGGTGAGAGTAGAAAATAGTAGATTTTATCAGGAGTTAAACAATATAAGTGTTGAGCTTAAAGCGAAACATTTATATTGTTGAACTCAAGTAAAATATATTATTTTTTCTTCAAGCGTTTATTGCTAGTTTTCATGTGTTATTTTCAAATTTTCGAAATTCTCGAGTGTTATAGTAACGTTTTATTCTCGACGAATCAAGTTGGTACTTTACTGTTACATTCATAATATGACATAACCGAGGTACCAACCTCTAAATGTTTGTAAACAAAAGAACTGTTGTTTTTAATGTTTAGACAGTAAAAAGGATTTTTAACGTCTGCCAGTAGTTCAATAATATACTGTTTTATTGTCGCTTGAAGAAAAAGTACTTTATTTGCTTAAGTCCAAGTTACTTGATTGAGTAATCAATTCAATGTTAATCTTTATTACAATTAATGTTTATATTAAATGTACAATTGGTCGCTGTTTAAAAAAACGATACTTTGTCATTTATTCCAAATTGCTTTTACTAACTATACAGGGTGTGTGTCGACGATAGCATGTTGGATGAATAATGAGAACGAAAAAACTGATTCAGCTGAACCTTTTACAAATGGACACGGTCTACTTAATAAAAATCCGGTTATACCGGAAGTAGACACCAACTTTGTTATTTTAAATACAATGCCTCAATTTTAATTTTATTTTCAATTTCCGCAAAAGTAAAAATAAAAAAAGACTTAATACTGGAAACATAGTCCAATATCATGTCTAACCATTGTACAAGTTTCGCTTATCTGCCTTTTTATGTTTAATGAAATATTAATTTTTTACTAGATTCGAATTTTCGTTGCTAACGCCTAAAATTATTTTTTTTTCCTAATAATTGCAAGAGATAGGTACGCCATACCTGGTAATAGAAAACATAAAATTTTATGCTAAAACCGAAAATAAAATAAAAATTAGGGCAGTGTATTTAAAATAACAAATTGGTATTCACTTGCGGTAATGAAAATATTTTCAGTGAGTAGACCATGTCTATTTGTATAAAGTTATCAGCTGAATTGGTTTTTTCGTTCTCATTATTCGTCTAACATGCTATCGTCGAAAAACACCCTGTATGTGTAGAATGCATTTCCTATAATATAGCGTTTTCTTTTCTCGTAGTTGGACCATTATCACAATCTCTGATAAGAAAAGAAGAATTGATTATTAAAAAATTATCTTAGAAAAATAAACCTGTCACTGATGCTCGATAGGACAATTCTCCTAGTAATCTTCTTTTTGTTTTCTAAGGACTCATCTATATATCAGTGTTGACAAGTAAGGTCGCCGGGGTCCTTCTCAGACAGTGTCCTGTATACAAGGTGATTCATAAGTGGTGACCAAAAATAAAACCCCATGTTCTTTGAACAATTTTGGAGAAGGTCTGTTCTATACAACAAAGGATTCCTTATAAGCCCAAATTTCGACTCCTGCGCGACATAGATAATAATTTTCTGACAACCCTACTCTTTTTTTTAATTTTTATTAAAAAATCAATGAGAAAAATTAACATTAAGTAAACGATAAATACTGAAAACTCTTTAAGAATTGTGAAATGAATGTACTCGCGGGCGAATTTTTCTGAGCGCAACAGGCCAGACTTGGAAGCCGTTTAATATTAATAGATAAATAATATATTGTTGAATTGTTAATGTCAATTTTTTTTTGTACATGACGTTTTAGTTTTAGAAACAGAAAAAACAACAAATAGCTATTTATGCAACAAGAAATTAAAATAGTGAACCGCCTACTAGAAATCTGAAATTGTCCCGAGTAATAAAACAGCTGTAATGAATTATTTTCTAATTATTTTTGAAAGTAATAAGTCTCTATACCGTGTGTCTCTGGCAAGACGCAATATAGGAATTTCACTATAGAAAAAAATTGAATTGATCCACTAAGGCTATGAAATTTTCATATTGACGTATACGTTACAATTAATTGTTATTGCGTGTTCCTTATTGTAATATTCTATAATTTAATTTTTGAAAATGAGTTTAAATTATCCCTGAGAAAGTTCAAATCGTTAAGTGGGTATACAGTAGTGAAAAAAGCTATAAAACACTTCTGCTTTGTTTGCTGCAGTTTTCCCGGATCGGCCAATTCCAAATAGCAGTACAGGGTGTGCAAATTTCGACGTTTGTATAGAGTATCTCGGTAACGATTAAAGATAGAAAAAAATGGATGTCGGTGTCTTGATCTGTTTTTTCGAGAGAAACTCATTGGTAAAAACTAGAATCGGCTATCGTCTTTTGTTTTCAAGTTCCAGCGAAAAGATCGATTTTTCTATAATTTGATAAGTGTCTATATCCTAGTTGTTTATTAAGTTACAAAAAAACTAGTATAACCTTCTTTAGACACTTTTTTGAGAGGAATTGAATGGCGTTAACGGATTTTAAACATTTACATTCGTTTACGAGTTATAAAATAATTTTTTTTTAATAGAAACCATAGTTAGGCTGTGATTTGGTTTGATAGAGTTTTTTTTCTCTTTACGACGATATATATCATGTAAGGTCAATCATAGTTAAATTTAGTCAAAACTCATATTTTCCAATATCAAATAAAATTATCGTAGTTACCAAAGACATTTTGTTTTAATTTTATGATGTCATGTAGATATGTATGCTGCCTCTAATTACATTACCACATTTTCATTCTTCAATCCTCTGAAAAGTAAGAAATGGTTTACGAAAACTATGAAAAGTATAATATGTTAGAATGCTTTATTCAAAATAATAACAATTCCGACATTGCATCGGAAATATACTTGAATCGTTATCTAGAAAGAAGACAACCTCATAAGTCTATTTCTGTTAAATTAAAAGTCCTTTTCGTTTATAGGACTTTTCGTCTCCGGTCTTTTTCGTCACCGTTGAAAATTAATAGGTACATACATTACATATTTATCTAGACTTTGCTTATGCACTTCATTTCTGTTAATACACTTTCGTATTGTTTGGTTGCGCTCCACAATTAATTCATTAAGGTTGATATACTGCGATTAGAAACGCCGATTGTTTTGGTAATTATTTTTTAAAATTTTTTTGTACTTTTTACAGCATATTACTGTTTTGGGTCCATTTTGACAGTTCAGCTGGATTTATTGGTGCCCGTTGTTATTATGTTTTGTCAGTTTAATATGAGATGAAAAAAAAAGACCAGAGACAAAATGTCCTAGGAACGAAACAAGCTTGCTATGAAAATTCCTGAGTACGAAAGAACTTGAAAATGAAAAGTCCGGCAACGAAACTACCGGGGACGGAATACTCGCGAACGAAAAGTTCGTTACCCATATTTGTCGATATTAGAAACATTTCATCATTTTATAGTATCTAAAGAAGCAAGGAATTTTTATTCACAGAACGGCAATAAAAGTTTCATAATTACAAATTATTCAATTTAAATTTAATGTTAGTGCAATGAGTGGTTATCCTATCTGTTCTATAGTTTTATCCTTAAACTAACCACCCACTAACTTTATAAAATACAACAATTTCTAGAAACATAAATCTACTATTGTTAATTAATTAAAAAGAAAAATACAGTCTACTTAACAATTATTTTTAATATTTGAATGTGTTACTTTAAAATTTAAGAAGTTACCTTTACTCTAAGGTAAAATGTTCATAATTTCTCATGTATGTGTAATAACAAATACTGTATTAAAGGAAACCGACGTATATTAATATCTAGTAAATGATTTCAAATATGTAAGATCTTTGTAAACACTGAACAGAAAGACGAACGAATATCAAACACGATACATAAATATATGCAAAGAGAAAATATTTACTTTGATCAAATAACCAAAATGTAGTATGTATAAGAGTCCGGGATATAAAAATATGTAATAAAGTAATGATGTATTTGAAAAATGTTTACCTTATTTAAAATAAAATCGTACACATTTGTTGAATATTAAAAACCGTATTCCATTGCGCAATACATTTATGAATTTACGCTAGAATTGTAATTTAGGACGTTGTTCGTAGACTTAAGCTTTAAAGAAAACCATTTACAAACTCTACAGTAAGATCGTCAGGAAAATAAACGTTATTAATAAGAGGTCTGAAAATTATATATATTGAACTTACGTACATTGCAATAAAAAATAAAGTCGAAGTATTAGAACTAACAATAGACAAAGAATAAAGAAAAGCTAAAGGTGTATAGAAATTTATGAAATACTTACAACAAAGGCCTTCCATTCTTATAACGCAAAGAACAAAAAGCATTAACCAAAGTCAAATAAAAACAAAGCTAATGAAACGAATTGACGTTTTCAGATAACATTTTATAGAAAATATTAAAATAAAAGGAAGAAAATCAATTTAAAGAAATCGTATAAATAGAATGTTTACATTAGATTCTGTGGAGGAAATTTTATTTTAATTCAAAATCGATAATGATTTACTCTAAATCCTAATTCGACCTCAAATTGAAAACATTGAAAATATTTATTTACGAGAGTGTGTTTCTAATATTGTATTTAATCGAGTTTCTGATTCGATTACCAACATTTTGGCTTAAAAGCAGTTTATTTTTACTACACATCAAAAAGAGATAGTATTCTAACACTACGATTTATCAGTAAATCGCTATAAGTAATAACAGGAGGACTCTATTCTTTTATTATTGTAATTCTTAACTATTTTCTTGATTTTCTATCGGTTGACAATGGTTACGTGTGATTGTTAACACAATGGTGGCAACACCATCATTTTCCTTTTCGTATTTCTTAACCCCGAAAAGAAGAAATATCTGTATCAGATGCTTTTTTTACTGGATTTAAACTGCCTTAGAATATCTCTCAGTAATGATATGGAGATTCTATTCTTTTAAAATGTAAATTCTTAATTATTGCAAATGTATATCGAATTGTTAGACTGTCTCAAGTTTACGATATTCTTAAAATTATTCCCACATAAAAAAAGTCTCTTCAAACTACAAAATCCGTAGTTTATGCTGCATTATTAATTACTTTTTTTTAATCTAAATTGCTCTGAATTTACATATTTTACATGCTTATTGTATGATAAGTTCCGATTAAACAATTTAAATGGTTAGTGAAGCGTTGTCATCCGAAACTAAAGTTGAACTGAAAGCAAAATTGGATAATGAGTTTAATTTATTTATACCATAATTAGTAGAAAAGACGTTATTCTAGAATGACGTTGTTACAGATTAAAACTATTGAATGATCAGATTTCAGTGTAACAAATTTAGAACACCGCATATTTAATGTTACTTGTAAGTTCCATGTAATGTTATCGTTATGTTATATCAGGTATAAACACGGGAAAACCTCTATAAGACCTCTCTACCACGAAAGAGAACGCAAATTTCTCTAAAATTAGGGTCGAACACTTTCCCATTAGCTCTCAAAGGAGCTTCTACTCTGTTTGTGACGTAACCCATTTCTCTTTAAAGGAAGTGTCGGTCCTATATCGCAAACTTTGATGCGATTCAGTTTAATCATACAATATGAAGATGGGAACCCTACGTAAAATTCACGTTAAGCCTGTAGGTACGTCATCAGAAAATAAAGGCTCGACTTTCTTATTTTGTAATACTATTTTTAACCTTTCAGAGTCATAAAAACACGAGAATTTTATTGAGAAAAATCGGATGTAGGTAGAATGCACGCATACTAAATTGCATCTTTTATTCAACACCATTTTTTCTAGTATGTAAGAGTTTGACTCGAACAAAATTGTTAAACAAGAACCTTGAGAATTTATTGCTGAATACATCCTTATCCTACAGCAAAAAACATATTTGCACTAAACGTCAAGCTAAATGTAAACTAGTGTTTTTTGCATAAATAATTAGTAAACTATTTCAACCATTGTTAAGAGCTTAACGGAATAAGCGCGTACAAGCGTTGATCTCTACACCTAAAGTATTGTAATCCACTGATTATGATGTACTATAGTAACAGAACAAGACAAGTTAAAAACGTATATAAATTAAGCAACTATAAACTAAATTAAAATAATATAATATCAATCTTAAAACCATGTATTATTATACACTTTTTCATATTCAGTTTTGAAACAAAGTAATTAGAAATTAGTGAAAATAAAACACGAATAAACAAGAATAATTTTGGTAGTGTACGTAATCTGTACAATTTCGTATTTTAAAATCAAATTAATTTAAACCCAATATATTGACCATTAAAGATTGTTGATGAGATAACTGTCCAAATGATTAATAACATGCCTTATATAGATAATATACATGTCAAAGCTTATCGCCTATTATTTTTCCTTTCCGGTTTTCACATGCCACAGAAATAGCGTATTTCGAATTTATTACTGAATAACTGGCATAGAAAATTTAGAATAATGGATATGAATAATTTGGACAAGAACTTCTTTTTTAAACTAAATATAGTACAATTTATTAAGATAATTAAGACTGTTTATGGATACATTATAAATATTAGGTTTTCGTATACGTGTGTAAATTGCTAAATTTGATTTCTACCTAAATAAATACTATAAGATAAAACACTTCACATGCAAATTAAATAAATAATTTGTTTAAATGATTTGATCTTCTTTGGATAGGACAGCAAAAAACCACTAAGTCGTTTTTTTAGGCAACGTTTTGTGCAACTAATGTGCACTTCCTCAAGCCTTTAAAACAAAAAAATGGCCCGCCACTTGAAATAATATAAAAACCAAATGGATATTCAACAAACACAAAATAAGTTAACAATTAAATATAAATTAAATAATTCATGTTTTTCGTTTCTACGTATAGAGTGTGTGTTTTATTAGAGATATTTATTTACATTGAATTGTTAATTTATTTTGTGTTTGTTGAATATCCATGTAGTTTTCATATTATTTCAAGTAGCGGACTATTTTTTTTTGTTTTAAAGACCTCAGAAAGTGCATATTGGTTGCACGAAACGTTGCCTGAAAAAACGACTTAGTAGTTTTTCGGTGTCTCTCGTCAAACAAGAACAAATCATTTAAATAAAACTTATAGGAGAAAATATTTACCTATTATAAATAATTTGCTTAATTGTGATAATTTTATTATATTTCCAATACGTCTTTCACTCCATTTGGTTACCGGACCGTGTCATTAAGGTATAACAGATTTTCAAAAACACACAATCATACACTAATATATGGCACATAGCAAACATTTTACACATTAATGTTGAGGGGTTGAATAAGAATAAATCTATTTTTTTTGTTTAATCTTTGTTTCAGAAATATAGTGGGTATTTTACTTTTACATGAAACACACTGTGAAAACTCCAGTCATAAAACAGCTAGATACGCAAAAGAAAATATTCAATACGAAAACATACAAAAATTTCCGTTATAGTTACTAAAATAGGAAATTTAAGGGTTGTAAATATTTACAAACCTGACTTTAATTGTCATAACACAATACGAACTACAAAGATTAACTATGACAATAGAATAACATTATAACCGTTCATGGAGTTTCAAAACATACACGGCAAAACGATTACAGTCCGAGACTGTTAGCGTTTAGCGCCGCATGCAAATATACTCCTTCTCCTTTTCCTTCCATTTTTCTCCTGACAATTTTTTGGAATATAATTGTACTATCTCAGTAAGGAGCGTTCTATATGTTTTGTTTTTCCTGCCCATGGTTTCCATTCGGTTGGGTTGTTATTCGTATCCACTTTATTGATTGCATTCGGGTGACGTGGCCTACATCTTATATATTTGTTTCCATTTAATTAGGAACTAAAAATCTTCACGTATTTGTTGAAACTCTGTTCTATTCTCAAAAAATAAGAGTGTGGGTTGCTACTTTTAGAAGACCCATAATAGATCCTTTGTTTTTTCAAAAAACTATAATGGCTGAGAGATATACTGTAATCATTTTGCAAGAATTTTTGGCGCAAGCTCAGATAATAAATTAAGACATAGTTTCTAAATTTCTAAAAAGGATTATGAAGAAAATGAATGACGCAACGGAAAAGAAAAGGTATAAAAAAGGAGCACACATATTAGAAAACATCAAAGAGTGGTGGAATGGTGATTGCGAAAAAAAAGAGATGAAAATAGAGAGAAGAAAATGGAAAAAAGGAAACATAGAGTTAGAAGAATACAAAACGCTAAAAAAGGTTTCAAAGGAAGATTATTAGAAGGACAAAGAGAGAAGCCAACAATTGTAGGAGATAGGAAAGAAGAAAAAAAATCAAGATGTCAAGGTATAAAAAAGGAGGAGTTGGAGCAAGCATTAAGGTAGGTGAAAATAGGTAAAACCAAAGGTACTGATGGAACCTAAGAGGAGCAGTGAAAATATATAGGTGATAAAATAAAAGAAAGGATAAGGAAGGTGTTTTAAAAGATATGGAAGGGAGGAGGAGTTTCGTGAAAAATGGAAAGAGGCGATAATATGTGATGATAATATATAAAGGAGGGGATAAAAAGCAAATTGAAAACTACAGGGGGGGTAAGTCTCACAAATGTGGGTATAAAATATATGAAGAAATATTAAGAAGCAGATTGGAGAAGGAAATAGAAGAGAGGAAGTTAATACCAGATTGGCAAGCAGACTTTCGTAAAGACAAAGGTACAATAGACAATATTTATATCTTAAAGCACATGGTTAACAAGGAGATAGGAAAACACGCAGAAAAATGTATTCCTTATTTTTAGATATTAAGGCAGTGTTTGACAATGTGGATAGAGAGCTGTTGTTGAAAGTAATGAGGCAGAAAGGGGTAAGCAAAGATTTGGTAACAGGAATAGAAGAACTGTATAAAGAAACAAGATGTAGAACTAGAGTAGAGCGGAGGATAGGAAGAGAGTTTTGGGTAACTAAGAGGCTTAGACAGGGGTGTGCGTTGAGTCAAAGTTTATTTGCAATATATATTAGTGATTTAGAAGAAGCAATAAAAAACAGCAAACAGGAGGAATGGTGATAGGGAAGAAAAAAGTGTTGGTGTTAGCGTACGCGGATGATGTGATTATAATTGCAAAAAATCAGATAGGAATGAGAGGCATGATAAAAGTAGTGAGAAAATATTTAGAAAAGAAGAAGCTTGAAACAAATGTGAAAAAACTAAAATAATGATGTTTAAAAAGAAAAAGAGAAAGGAATAAAAGAGAGATAATTATGGGGGAAAGTAGAAATACAAACAGTAGACAAAATACAAGTATCTTGAGTATAATTTTAGTTATAATAATAAAGATAAGGGGCATATGAGAGAATTAGAACAGAAAGGGAAGAAGGTATGGAGATAGGAGTAAGGGTTTTAGAAAAGATGTTGTAAAATAAAGATGGTTGTTTGAGAAGTTGGTAAGGAGTGTAGTATTGTATAGGACGGAAATATGGGGATGAAAAGAATGGGAAAAGCTGGAGAAGAAACAATTAAAATATTGGAAATAGACGTTGGGATTGGGAAAAAAAACACCAGGATATATAATAGAAGAAGAAGTAAAAATAGATAAAACTAGGATTTGGACAGGAAAATTGGCAGTGAGATTTGAAGAAAGAATAAGAGACAGGGAGGGAAATAAGATACTAAAGGAATGTTGGAAGGAAGTGGAGAAATATTTAAACAAATACGGTAAAGAGGACAGGAAACATTATTATGAAAGGGTAGGGTACTTGAGAGAGGAGATAAACAGAAAAAGAAGGGAGGGAGAAGAATGGAAAAGGAAGTGATAAGTATAGATAAAGATATATAGACACAAGAAAGGAGTGCGAAGATAGAAGGGGGAAGATACAATGTAAAGTACAGGGAGTTAAGTACGGAAGGAATACCAGGATATCTGAGGGGAAAAAAAGTATAAATGAAAAAGGAATCATAGCGAAGTTTAGATACAGGAATGACGAAACAGATTATATGTACTGGAGGAATAATGATAAGAGAATATGTAGGATGTGTGGCGAAGGGTGGGAGAAAATTAAGCATTTAAAAGAAAATTGTGGGGAACTGTGGTCCGAAGAGAGAGAAGAAAGGATACTATTAGAAGAGAATGGACAGGGAATAGAATGGATGAAAGAAGTGATAAGGAAAAGAGAAGAAAATGAGAGGAAAAAGAGAAATATATGTAAAGTGTAATTTAAGAAAGTTTTTGGTATTATTATGGGGATAAATTTTTTGTATTGTTTAGTTTTTGGACTTAAGAAAAGTGAAGTATATATATGAAGTTTGGTTTTAATTTGTAAGAAATTGAATCTTTTATTTTATATATATATATATATGATTACAAAAAATAAATAAAAAGGAATTGATTGATTGATTGATTGATTGATTGACATAGTTTTTTTTCAACAAGATAATACAGAGCTATGAAAATAGAATCATAAGTGAATTTATGGCCACCAAGATCTCCGGATGTAACACCGTATTCGGTCGTTTAAGAATAATGTATTCATGAATATAATAGTTTACACACACTTAAAGAACACGAAAAGACGTGTGGATACTTGAAGTTAAAGGCATCAAACAGTATATTACTTAACTGAAAAGCAGAAGTTAAATCATGTACTACTGTGATTAATAAATACGGAGCAAGTAATGATAATTATTTTAATCGTGTCATAAGCAAAAACCTATAAATGTTGAAGAAAAAATACTGTAATTCGTGATGACGTTGCAGGATCAGCTGAACATTCTCAGAATTCAGACCCCAGTCATTTCTATTGGGGAGTTGCACGCATTTAGTACCTGGCATTCGAATGGTGTATAGTTTTCAATAATTGTAATATTTTGTTTCACTAAAATAAACATGCAGCAAGACCAAATTGCAAATTCGGTAAGTAGTAAAAATATGTTTACATTTATATATTTGTTTGAAGCTGGGCTTATATTCTTATTACTACTTTAATAGATTACTTTGTTCTCCGAGGGAAAGAAGTTTTTTAGCATGGAGCCAGAGAGTAGATAATGTGAAGAGGCCTACAATATCGTAAAAGCATGTTAAACCGTTTGACATTTCATGTTATTTTATTTGTTGTCGGTTAGTGACAATTTTAATTATTATTGGCATGTAATTGTATAATTCTATAGTTTGTTTCTTTGTGTGTAATAAATGTAAACATGTTTTGAAGCATAACCAAATATTCTGATTCAAAAGTAAATCATAGTAGTTAAACCGATTTTTTTTATTAATGAACAATCAAAACAAAACTAAAACAACATAAACACTACAGTTTCATTTAAAAAGGAACGGTTACAAATATCAGCGTTGAAACAAAACCGAAATTTAGGAATCGAAACCATATTGAAATAAAATAAGAAAAATTAAACGGTTAGAAATCATTACAAATGTAATAAAACAAAATGATCTAAACTGTGCTTGACAATTATCACCTAGGTTGAACTTAAGAATTGAAATACAAACGAAACATGAAATTTATGTTACGAAATTGTTTCAAAATAAGATTAATTTTCTGTTTACTGGGCAACCTTTAACATTCGCTTTTGTTTAGTTAAATATTTAAATCATTATTTAATTTTCAATAATTAATCAACTTATGTAAGTTTCATGTTTATTTATTATAACGTTAAGTTTAGTAATTTTTTTTTAATCATTGCCAAGTTATAGGAAGTGACTCTTGTACAGTCAGCTAAGACATTAATGAACGCACTGTATATTGGAAGTAATTTGTAATACAGTGGCACTTTTTAAAGTAAAGGGTGTTAATGAATACGTGTTAAAGATTTTAAGAGCAAATAGAACATGCAGGAATAGGGTGAACGTGCATATAAACATATAGTTTTTGAGCTTTGGTTTCGGAGCTGCAGCGCTTTGAAGATGATATCTTCAAGTGGTTTGTTTAAGCATATCTTCAGAACGCCGTTTTAAAAAAAATATGAAACTTGGTAATGTTGGTTAACTTTAAAAACTGATTTTCCTGATGCAGGTTAGATTTTTCTAATACAATTATAAGCGCCTCATTTGAGGGTACCAAAAGAAATTTTCATGAATACTTTTTTAATCTGTCACTTTTGGACATTTTAGATAATGAACTAAAAAATTTAAAAGTTTTTACTAATAAAAGGTACTCTTGTTTGGGGTGCACAACCTGCACCAAAAAATCGATTTTAAATTTTACCTGTTAAACTAATTTTTAAAAGTAAGCTTTGAAAAATCCATAAAACAAAATTTTATTAGTGATAATTATTACAATAAATGATGGAAATGACAACCACCTACCTGTGACTTGAAGACATCATCTTCAAAGAGCTCCAGCTCCCAAACCAAAGTTCAAAAGTGTATGTTTATATGAACTTTTACCCTATTTTTGCATATTCTGTTTGCTGCCAAAATCTGTAACACGTATTCATCAACACCTTGTATTTAATTAATACAAGAGTATAAATTATTTACTTTATGTAATAAATTATGTATTAAAACATAAAACGTAAAACAAAACAAATAAGATCATTACAAAAGTCTTGACCTCAAATATTTGTATTAGGGAGTTTCAATGACAGGCACGAATGCACTGCAATGAAGTACATATTTTGGAACCAGTTTATAAAACACATATAAAATTACAATTACTAGGCACATTAAATTAATAAAATGATAAAAAATGTAAAAATACAACACACAGAATGTACACGGACTAACAAATCAAATTATAATAATTAATTTTTTAAATAATTAGAATATTTGGTACTACAAACATCGTACTTGCAATCCTATTATATGTTTCTTGCAAAAAGTCTGTTTGTTGTTCTTCAATCATTAAAAATAAGTCACTACAAGAAGATATGAAATAACGATTTATTTTAAAGTTATTGTTAGTATTATTTCTCTTTGTACTGCAAAACCTTCTTTGTACATATATAATACCTTTGTGTTTTAAGTTTTACTTTATTCCAAAACTATTGTATTTCATGATTTCTCCGCTAATAAACATTTCCCTTACAACACTTCAATAAGCATATTCTCGTTTAAAAATTTACTCCACAACAATTATAAAAGTTAATTTTGTGTTTTAGTTTAGTAGTTTTGATTTTAATTAAGAGTCAAGGTTAATTATTAAACAAGGGCTCTAAACCTAAAAATCTTAAATTATATGTGCCTTCCTTCACCTGTAAGATCATGTTTAAAACTAATCAGAGGTATCCTACTCTTAAAAATAACTGTAGAATACAACTAAAAATATCCATATTGAAAAGATTTTTACAAACCATAATCGAAAAACTATGTTGCAATGCATAAGAAATTCATTTTTCCTTATAAAGTTGAAGCCAAAATCGAAACATTTTAATAATATAAAACAGTTTTAATGTTTTCAACGAACCCACCTTTTTATATTATATTATTTACAGTTTATTGCTTAAAAAGTTAAGTAAAAAGCTTTCAATTGATAGATATAAAAAACATCGTTGTGCCAATAAAAATTCTTAAAATTCAAACAACATGAATGTATTTTATTGTTTATTTCAGTATTTTTTAACATTATACGTAGAAAGACCACATTCTATGATAACTCTAGATGATAATTGATTATTCGATTAATCTTCTTTTTTTCCATTTCTTTTAATACAATCTGTGCTACAAATAATGATTGATATTTACACAATTAAGCTTGCTTTTAAATAACCAACTGGTTTTTATACAAAAGATTTAAATGTAAAGTAATTTAATGAGTTTCTAAATTCGTGTCAAAGTAAGAATCTGAGGATACAAATGTTTATAGCTTTTCATCATTTTGTAATAATTACACAAGTGCAATTAATTCAACTTTAGGGATTTTCAAAGTACATTAATTTTATTTGAAAGAACTTTATTTTATAAAATTTAATATATAAAGCTCTGTAAAATTCATATTTATAAAACGCAAATACTTTTGAAAATTAATTAGAAGAAATGTTATATTACAGTTGTGACGGCGCTGTTGAGAGTTAAATTTTATTTTATGATTAATAAATTTTGAAATTTATTTTTTAGAAGAAAAACTGTTAACACATGATACTTTACAGTTTAGAAAGAAAAAAGCTTTTACTAGTTACTTTTGCATTTTATCTCACATTATGATTTATATTAATAATTTTGATTTAACTCATTATTACTGGCTCCAATGTAGATTGCTCGTTTATGTCTCTTCTTATACAAACTATAGTCTGCAACATGCAATGCAACCGTAGCTGCAACCTTAAAGATAAAATATTAAAAAACACACTTTAATTACTTATTTAAATGCTAAATTGAATAGGTTGTTGTTGCTACTGTTGCACGTTTCAGAACACAGTGAGAGTATCTGGCTTTCCACTTTTCCATTAGAACTTGGAAAATACTAACTTTCGATTTTTTCACTGATCTCATATTTCGATTTCTATTATATATTCTACATTCACAATATATACAATTTATAAATATTTATTCAACGGTAAAGACAATGTTTAACTTAATAACTTTTTCGAATCTAAACTAAACTAAACATTGCATCATCTTCTACTATATAAAAATAAGTCGGGTTTTTCTTCCTGACGCTATAACTCCAGAAACACGAACCGATTTCCACGGTTTTGCATTCGTTGGAAAGGTCTCGGGCTCCGTGAGGTTTATAGCACAGGAAAATTTCAACAGAAAAGCGGGAAAATCTTTTTTCACATACAGCGCCATCTTTGATACATAGCATGTAATACAAACCAATATTTTAAGTAGATGGCGCCGGTGCGTAGCAATGACAATTAACAAGTCGCAAGGCCAATCGCTTAGTGTTTGCGGGATAAATTTAGAAAATCATTGTTTTTCACATGGGCAGTTATACGTTGCGTGTTCACGAGTTGGGAAACCATTCGCTTTGTTTGTGTTAACGTCAGACCAAAAAACCAAAAATGTGGTTTACCAAAGTGCATTTCAATGAAACGAATAATTTGCGGACACGTATAACGCTTCGATTCAGTATTTACTTTGGATTCACTTTCATTTACTTAGAGAAGTTCAACTAAATAACACTTCATTTTTGTAATCGAAATGAACTCATTACTGTTGTGAAATGAAATAAATTTTTTCCTTTTCAAATATAAAACAAAAAAAAAATTTTCTTCATCTTTTAATCACCAAACGAAATGTTACATAAAACGAAGCCATCTGGTGGCGAAACGGAGTTCGCCGGGTTTGCTAGTTTATGTATATATTCCTAACACAGGTACGAACATGTGAAGGGCGTTTATCATGTTTAGTAAAAGAAGGCAGAAAATGTATATCTCCTTGACATATTTCAGAAATATTCTTCTCCTTGTTTTTCAGCAATTTGAAAAATTTTAAATTTTTCTTGGCAAATATAAAAATAAAATATCACACAATGCTTTACACGCAAGATAGATTTTTATACGTAAACCGTCAGTTAGATGTGCAAATGACTGATCTGTAAAATACAAATACAGTAAAACCTCTAAATAGCGGTCACTAAAATTTGCTGCAAAAGTGACCGGTATATGTAGGTGGCCGTTATTGGGAGGAAAAAAATTAATTTCTATTTAAAAAAACTGGCAGATGGGAAAATAAAATAAATCACAAGAAAAACAGTCCAAATAGCTTGTTTTTTCTATTTTTAAAAAATATCTTGTTTCTGGACAATAATCCAATCCAATTAATTTCTATGTGCTGTTTATTAATAGTTATTTAACAAACGAGTGTATTAATAAGGGCGATTAACAATATGTTTGAGATTGTTAATCGCCGTTTAATTCAAGAGTTAGTTACACAACTTTTCCGTTGACCGTACTTTGTAATTTTAATAAAATTATAATTTAATAATTTAGAAAAGATATGCTATTGTGAACGCACCTTTAAAAAGTACCGTTTTGTGAACTCACACACTTCACCCATATCTTTAATGTTTGACGTAAAAACTTTGGATTCTATTCCACCACTTTCATTGTTCAAAACACAGGTTTCACTATAGTATAATACACTGATTATATCTTGAATACTTAAATTGGGCCTTTCGGTCAAAATATCACAATCAATAGATGCATAATTTTCAAAGCTTACACATTGATTACCTTCTAGTAATACAGGAAAAAGCTAAACTAGTGAAATTTTGCCTTTTTCATTGGAATCTTCTTGCAGAACCTTTTCCGAGAATCCTGTTTTTGCAAAACATTTAGCAATTGTAATAAGCAAAACGTTTCTCCAGGCTACTGATTTCTAAACTAAAGCGCTGGTTAAATTGATACTTTTTTCCGCATCTTCAAAAGGACGTTCGGTATTTGTGAATGTTAGCAGCCTTTTGACTAAAAACTTCATGGCCATCTTAAAGTTTTGGATAATTCCTAGATCCTGTGGCTGGCAATGGGATGTGGTGTTTAGGGGTAGCAAAACAATTTTCACATTTTCAAGAGTCACTTTGGGATGAGAGGTGGCACTATCCAGAAATAATAAGACTTTTCTATTTTCTTTTTTCATTTTTTCATCAAAGTTTTTTAGCCAGGAAGTCATAATCTCTACCGTCATCCAAGCTTTTTTATTAGATACTCATTCTAAGGACAATTTGTTGATATGAGAGCCTTTAAAGCATCTTGGGTGTTTACTTTTTCCAATGATTAAGGGATTTTCCTTATCACCTTCCATATTTGTACAAAATAAAATTGTCAATCTTTGTTTTACACTTTTTACCACTACATTTATCGTTTTTCAGGTTAATATCAGCTGACTCCCCGCAAATTGTTTTAAAGGGTATGTTATGTCTTTGACAAATATTCGCAAACCACCCATTTGAAACTTTAAAATCCGTCATTCTAAATTTTCCTAACTTCCAATGCTTTCTTTTATTAAAGGTCCAGATATGGGGATATTTTTATTCCTAGCTTTACAAAACCAATTGTATACTACTTGGTCAATTTCTAAACCTTCAGTTCTAGTTCTAGGAAATTTTCTCTTCTGCTCTGTATTGAAACCTTCTTAAAATAGTATTTTAAATCACATTTGTTTTTAAAAATATCGTTAACTTGTGTTTATCCAACACTAAATTTTTTAGCCAACTTTCTAGCACTGGTATTGACTTTTCACTTTCCACAATTATATCAATTTTCTCTTTAAGAGACAAACTTTTTCTTTTTAGCGACATTGTAATTTTTCTATTATATTTCTATTTTTTATTATAAAAAAAAGTACCAATAAATGTCTGTGAGACAAGTATTTTCATTGAAACTATGTGTTGGCAGCGTAAATTACTTTAACTACATCAATATATCACCAAGACTTGTCAGATTAAGTGGTAGAAATTCGTTATAGCATTGAATTTTGATATTTTATACTTTTTCTCCAATTTTGATTTCTTTGTAAACGCAGCTTGAAGTGATTTCTTCATTTGCACAAATAAACTAAGAATGTGTTAATAGGTGGAAATTGAATAATCTCTAGAACAATTGACCTTTTTGAAATTTTTTACGATTGGTGTCCAGGGCGCAAAGAGTTTTAAACTTGCCTTGCCATCTCATTTAATGTCTTAGGCGTTGTGACGACAGTGTGAAAAGATGAAATAATTTAATGTCAAGTGTTCTTATAAAAGATTCTTGAAAGGTTATCTAATATAAAATACGGTCTAATCAACCAAAAGGTATCTACAATTTAATATGTAATAAATGCAATAGTGTATTTGCTTAAAAAGAAGAGATTTGAAAAAGACACATATGTCTGCAAAGTTGCTTTAACTTATTAGTCGTTGATGACGTACCCACCTTCAGATAATAAGTCGATGGCCGCATGTTGTACAATAGTGAAGTTACACCTAAAAGAACGTAATGATTCTCGGTGTTTGTTTGTAATTGTACTAATTTACAGCAAGCAATTTAAAATTGTTTTTAAGCAAACGCTTAGTTGCTATTAATAATCAAGAACCCATCTATCGGAAAAGTTGCTTAAGTAGATTACAATTCAGACGGCATTAGATGTCCCTACCTACTTAATAACTTGTAATGCAACAATGTGGACAGTATAAGTTACATGTGCAAGACATAATTTTTTTTAAATTTGTAAAACCCCACAAATTAGAAGGAAAAAAACCCGGATTTTATTAGTAATAATTACGCCAGTCTTGAAAGTTATGCAGTGCTTAACATTTCTTTTTGAATACTTACAGTAGTAATTAAATACACCGCATTATTTTCTTTTTCTTTAAAAGTTACCACAGAATGAGGCCCAATATAATACAATCTACAATACACAGAGATGATAACATTTTTCTTTTATCTAAAATCCAAAGGAATTTCAAATTTTTGACGTAAAAGCACTTGCGGAAAAATTGCTTTTTCAACGGTTTCTCTTGATCTTTAAATAAGTGCTTGTTTGATTTTATAAAAAATATTTTATTGTGAGTGTACGTAAAATGTTTCAAGTAATAAAAGTAATCTGTTGTTTTGAAAGTAGAGTTTCATTAACTATTTACTATTTTATTGCATAAGCAGGTCTTTTTTTAAATTTCTTTTTACTACATAAAGTATTCGTTTTAGAAGAATTTACGCTCATCTTTCTTGGAAAAACTTTTTTAATTGAAAAATTCAATATCAAGTAACTTCTAGTATTACCAACTATACAATATTTAGTTGTAATCTCAGTTTTTTGTTCTAAAAATGTGGTACGTGCGTATTAGGTTATTATAAAATCTTTAATATTTTTATAGATAACAGAATAACTCTTTTACAGAAACATACATTTTGCATAATTGATGAAGGTGTACCAAATTTTTTGGAAATTTAAAACGAATAAATTTATTAAAATCTACAAACAAAATCAACTTGTGCATAGTATCATAATCAATGATAGTATTTTATTTTATTGCTTTACTATTTTGTTTACTTTGGTATTTCTATTAGTCACAATTAAAATAATAATAATTTATTATAACTTACAATACATGAGTATTTTATTTCTGTTTACGCATATCGGAGCATGTTTGAATATAAAAATCAATATTTAAATTTTTTAATATAAATTTCTTTCTTTGATGTATACATTTCGTAATTTCCGAAAAGCAATTTTCTATAAATTGAAAACAACGCGCCCAAATAACATTAAGTCAAAGTTGAATTGTTATAACGGAATCTTATTTAACAGTAATTGCTTAATTCTGGAAATTGAATCAATAAACAATTAAGGGTCGCCTTTAATTGTCAAACTTACTTTGTTAATCAAACATTGTAGTACTTACCAGAAGCAAGTTTACTGGTTGTCTTAACATCATAGAACTTTAAAATACTTAAGAATTAATAAGTACAATTAAATTCTCAAATTTATTATTATTTTATAAAAGCGAGCGATTGAGATTTTTAAATAAATTTCTGTTGACTTTCCGCTTTTTGTGTGACATTGAAATGTAATTAAATTTTGAATGTGTTTATTAATTTGCATCATCGCCATCGGTGCAAACTGTAAATAAATTTTATTTTAAATAGAATAAGCTCTAAGACAATTGAAATACTTGTAAAATGAGTTATGAAGATTTAGAATATGAAAAAATGGTAATTATTTAGGTATATAGTTAAATAAACATTTAATTATTTAAATACTTTTAGTTTACTTTAATTAAACATAGTTTTGAGTTGGTTTTAGATTATTATTACAACTAATTAATATTGGTTTGTTAACTACTAAAACTGAACATTTTAATGTGATATAAATGAAGTAGTTCTCTACAACAACGCTAAATAACAAATTAGTACATAATTAGAATGGACATGATGGACATAATTATATTACAAACCAATAAAGTATTCTAATCGAACGAATCTGAGATTATGAGAAGCGAGCTAAACGCGAGGTAGTATTTGGTCTTTGTTTAGTATTATCTGAATATATAATTAGCAAAATTATATAAACTGTAGGTGTAAGTTTCCTTCAAAATTTGTTTGTCGATAAGTGTACTCCTATTGAGTACTTCTAGGTGGAGGTGGGATGTTGAATTTTAAAATCAAGTGACGTTATTATCTATTGATGAATTTTAATTTTAAGTTGACTACCAACTCAGTCTTGTAGATAGGCTTGATAAAACCCACACAATGGTGGACGAAACGTCGGTAGTTGCAACCAACTTAGTTGTTTTTGTTCATCCCACTTCCACCTAGAAGGACTCAATAAGAGCACACTTTGCAATAAACAACTATCATTACGTAAATTTGTTTTTTTTATAGTATTAAAATGTGCAATCATTGATTTCATTTGTATAAGCATATACCTACCTATTTTATTATAAAAGATAAAACAAGTCAATTATCTCAAAAGGCTTTATACTTAATGATTAATAATGCTGCTTATTAGAAAAATCAAGTTCTACCGCAGGAAGTCTTTGTAATCCATGATCATGTCTCTGTGGTTTTTTCATAGGTCAACTCTCAAGAATATGTACTACGTCGCATAAAAAACACTTTAGTTTCGAATCACCACTTAGTATATGACTCTATGTTAAATTAGTGTACCATTAACGGAATCGAAAAGCACGTACAATCTCTGGTCTAGGTAAATATATAAACGAGAATTTCTGACCTCAAGCTCAATTTCTCTAGGTAGTATTGCTGTAGTATTTGAACCGCGTTGCTATTCAGCGATGACCCTCTCTCTCACGATGTTGTTAGATTCCCTCTTATCTATTTGTGATTGAGTTTCTACAATTCTTCTAGGAAAATTCAGACTGAGTTTTACCAGATATTCTGGTTGTACTTCCCTCCAGTAAGGGGTTAAAGCACAAATGAAGAAAACAGACAAGTTGGTCGCCCTCGAGTCAAAATAGACTGGTCTGAGCATTTTTCCGGATTTTCCTTGTAAAGCTCTCAAACCGGGGTGCAAAGTTTCGGTTGGATCACCTTGTATATCTTTATACATGTCAAGTAGAGACTTTGGATCTGCACCTCATTTAGTACTACCTAGCGCTTTTATAATGTTAAGTGCTTGCATGCACTTACTCGCAACTGAGTTTATATGTTTTTTTCACTTAATTTTTTTGTCAAATATTAGTCCTAACAATTTAACAATACTCGCATACTCTATGGCACTATTTTTTAAACAAAGTAAGGGATTGTAATACGGTATTCATAGTCGACAAACGTGTACACATTCGATTTTTCTTGAGAAAACACATATCCAACTTCATCACTATTGTAGATAATTTGATTTATTGATGTTTTTAAACGTCTAGTAATTTCTCCTACCTTACCACTAGTGAATATTACCAGGCCATCAATATATAAGTAGTATGTATTAATTTTCATTGTAATTTCGTGGATTGCTACTGCAAACAAACTGCTGCTGATGATGGATACTTGTGGAACACAGTTTATTATTGTGTTTTTACGCTAGAATATAAATATCGCCATTTCGCAACTTAAAGCGTCAATTAGTTACGAAGGATTTGACTAATAACGGAAGCTTTCCTCTTAATCCAAATCTTACAACTTTTTGAGGATTCCGTACTTCAAAGTCATATCGAACGCTTCATTTATGTCAAAAAACACCGCGACTAGGTGTTCAGGCTTTCTAAACGTTTCTTGTATGTTATATACGAAAAAGACTAAATGATCAGCTGTAGACCTTTTTTTTTCTATATTCTGCTTGTTGTTCAACCAATAAATTATTTTCCTATAGGACATTTTGAAGTCTTTGGTTCACCATTCTTTCTAATATCTTCCCATGCAACATATGAAACCGATGGGACAAAACTAGAGGGCGATAGTTTATATTTATTGGGCCTTAGGATTGGAATTGCCGTTGCCTCTTTCCAGGAATCCGGATGATTGTTCTTCTTCCACAGTTTATTATATAGCTTTAATAATATATTTTTCATTACAGGTGTCAATTTCTTAAGCATATCGTTTGATATCATCTCTGGGCCAGGAGCGCTAACTTTAGACTTTAGACTTTAATACCTTATTTTCTACCCAGGGTTCAATGAGTTGTTCTCTGGTATGTATTTTAATGGAACCCCACAATTAAATGTGAGCATTAAAGTCTCCCATTAGAATGAATGGACAATCTAACTGATCGACGATGGTGTTTAAATCCTCTAAGGTCTAGTTGCATCCTCTAAGGTCTAGTTTGCAGATATTACAAAACGATTGTTATTTTTACCCCAACAATCTGCAAACGGTTACATATTTGGAGATCCTTATACAAACTTATCAAGTTTGTGTAGTGATTATTATGTAATATCGTTAAGTGAGTCGTGGTTTTATGATCTGAGATCAAAAAAATATCCTACTTTTTAACCTAGATGAAAGTGCATCTTCTAATACACAAGAAATGATGGAAAATGATAATAAATTGCTAAAGAAAGTATTCTCTCATATATCCTTTGACACGAAGATTGAAGACTGCAAGTTCTTCCGTTTGGGTAAATCGCCTACTAATGGAAAATGTCGACCTCTTAAGATAATTCTACCAAATGAAACTACTGCTATCTCATTACTGCGTTCTGTGACTGGATTCAGAAGACTCAATTCAAACTTTACTATATCTGCCAGTAGAGATAAGACCACAATCGAAAGAAATTATCTACAAAAGCTTCGCCACCAGTTAAAGGAAAGAAGTGAAGAAGGTGAAAAAATATTACAATAAGGTATGTTGGGGTATTCCAAAATTGTTGATCAAAAAACTAACCAACGGGCAAACTACTCTTTTGTGTTACTATCAAAATGTAAATGGTTGTCGAAGTAAAATAAAAAACTTATCATCATCATTATTAATGCAGGATTTTGATTTTGTTATTCTCACTGAAACCAATTTAACATCATCTATATCTAATAACGAACTCGGTCTTTTCAATCATAATGTATATAGGAAAGATAGAGATTCGGCTACTAGTCACAAATTGAGTGGTGGGGGTGTTTTAATTGCTGTCACTAAGCGCTTGTCGTCACGTCTTGTAATTTCTCAATCTAATTCGGTTGAGCAAGTATTCATTACAATTCAAAACAATCAAACGCGTCTTCTTGTCGGAGGTGTGTATATTCCACCAATGAGTACTAATGATAAATATCAAAATCACTGTTCAACGGTTGAACAAATATTAACGTCAAATCAACATTTTACTGATGTAATTATTGCCGGTGATTACAACCTTCCAGATACTTCCTGGTTAGACTCTCAAGAGCATTGCGTTCTATCAAACTTTCCCAATGCACGTATCATACAGGATTCTTTTTATCACTAAATCTTCTGCAAAAAAACTATATCTCTAATGGTGACGGTAAATTACTGGATCTTATCTTCTCATCATTTGATTTACTATATTTAGCCCGATCCATAGATCCTTTACTGCCTGAGGAATCAAATGGTTATCACCCAGCTCTATCATTTTCAATTGGCCAAACCAGTAAAGTGAACATGTTAAAGAATTACTATTCATTTTATGATTTCAAGAGATGTGATGTCATAAACTTTAAAAGTTATCTTGCTCAAAGTGATTGGTCAAGTATCTCTAGATCTACTACGGTAAACGAAGCGTATACAAAGTTTGTAAATATTTTAGACAACGGAAATAAGATGTTTACACCAATAAGACTTATTAGAGAATCGAATTTTCCAAGATGGGTATCTCTCGATTACGACAAGCTATCAATATGAAAAAGTATTACCATATTCTATACAAACAGTCCAAAAATCAAAATGATTACATTGAGTTCTCCAATATCCGTAGTCAATGCAATAGGTTATATCGATTCGATTACAATAACTATTTAAAATCCATTGAAAATTCTATTCCTCATAATATTAAAAGTTTCTGGAACTATGTGAATACAATACAAAAACATAACGATTACCCATCTGAAATGTCATACAATTTAAAAACAGCCTATGATGCTAAGGGTATAGCTGATCTTTTGCTGACCATTTCTCAAGTGTTTTTGACTCCCCTGCTAATAATGCCCCAAATTACGATTTTGATTCTTCTCTGAATATCAATTCATTTCAAGTTAGCCAAGATGTTGTACTGCAGAAACTCCTGTCTCTTGATCAAAGAAAAGGGCCGGGATCTGACCAAATATCTCCAATTATATTGAAACATTGTGCTTCCATATTAACACCACATTTAACTAATCTCTTTAATTGGTCCCTTTCTTCTGGTATTTTTCCCGATGATTTAAAATTTAGTCTCATTACACCAATACATAAAAGTGGAGATAAGTCACTTATCTCAAACTATAGACCAATTGCAATTCAATCTTGCATTGCTAAACTCTTTGAAAGTTGTGTTCGTGATGTATTAACACCTTGTTTGAAAAACATAATCAGTAATGATCAACATGGCTTTATGAAATGTAGATCAACGGTCACAAACTTACTATCTTTTCAAGCTTCTCTGCTTGATTCCGTTCACGCAGGTTATCAAGTAGATGCAATATTTACCGATTTCAGTAAAGCTTTTGATAAAGTCAGTCACCATCATCTTATTGCTAAATTGAGAGCTTATGGATTAAATGGATCACTTCTAAATTGGTTTCATAGTTACCTCACGAATAGAAAACAGAGCGTAAAAATTAAATCTGCAGTCTCTAAATACATTCAAGTAAATTCAGGTGTTCCTCAAGGATCCCTCTTGGGTCCTTACTTATTCTTAATATACATTAATGATCTGGATTTACCGAGTCCCATTCAAAAATTACTATTTGCTGATGACCTTAAATTTTTTACCGTAATAAAACACCCAGTGACTGTGACCTTATACAAAAAGGTATCAACTTTTTGGAAAATTGGTGCAACCTAAATTGTATGTCATTAAATATTAATAAATGTGTGACAATCTCATTTCATAAATCACAAAATCCCCATCTACATAATTATACTATATCAAATCAGGTTTTAACAAGAAAAATACAATAAAAGATCTTGGTGTTATGCTGTCCTCAGATTTAACTTTTAATTACCACATAGACGCAGTTTGTAAAAACTTCCCAACTAATTGGATTTGTCTACAGAATGACCAAAGAATTTAGAGATATTACATCAATCCGTGTTCTATACAATCAATTAATTCGGTTTCAGCTCGATTATTGTGCAATTGTCACCACATTGTGTCGTTCATAGTGAAAGGTTAGAGAATCTTCAAAAAGAATTATAAGAATCATTGGATTAAAACTTGGTTATGATTATGATAATATCCCTTACGCGAACATATGTGAAGTTTTAAATATTGCACCTTTATTACATAGAAGAAATATATTCAGTCTTAAATTTCTCCATCGCCTCATTAATAACCATATAGACTCGCCGTACTTACTGTCCAGAATTTGTTTCAACATTCCTCGCATTAACCAGAAAACCTATAAGCTTTTAAGGTACCTTATGCCCGTACAAATTATATGTATTATAGTCCTTTGTATAATGCAATGCGTCTTGCAAATACTTATAAACTAGACGTAGACTTCTTCTTATCTTTCAGTCCAAATTTTAATCTTATATACAGAAATATTTAGAATAATCGGAAATTGTTATGTTAATCTTATTACCTTAAGAATTGTTTAAGTTAGTTTATCTCTGATAGTATTGTTATTTAATTTCCTTTTTAGTTGTGTAATACATAATGATAATCACTTATACTATGTAAATTGAACTGCATGTAAAAGGTAGCTTTTGCCCGTGTAAGCAAAATAAATAAATAAATGGGATAGAGAGTATTAAGCTGTTGAATGACAGATTACATAGTCTGGAGAGCTGATAGACTGGGTGATCGACGGAGAAGAAAGGGTGGAGTTCTGCTAGCGATGAAAATCTTTTTTAGACCAAAGGTATTGGGTATTTACTTATTTGAAGATTTTGATTTCATATCAATAGAAGTCATGTTATAATATGCACAGTATATTTCAAGCCTAATTCTAGTAATAAAGTTTATTTAAATTAAAATTAGGCTTTAAAGAAAATTGTATCTATGTCGTCTAAAGATTTGAATAATATTGTATTGTTAGATGATTTTAATATATCTCAATGTTTGCAATGGTCAATGTATACTGACAGATCAATAAAGAGTATCAATAGTAATTTTCAAAGTATAATAAATGTCATGGTTCATTATAGTTTTTCTAGTTACAATATTGTATTTAACATATTCATTCTCTGGGTTATTAAGCCATGGTGTATTGGAACTTCTTCCTCTACTTCCAAAAGCTTCATTAGCTGCCGCGGCAAACATTTTCAATGACGTGGTCGTAGTTCGATTTAAGTCTTTAAATGGATGACGATTTGTCTATACATTTTACACGACTCATTAACTCTACGTAAAGTTTTGTAGTGAAACAGTTAGTTGCCATTTTTACAAAAGGATGTAGCATGAGACAGTTTCTCGTAATCATCTACTGCTTTCGTCATATGATTTAGAGATAAATATTCTCCCATTAAACTTAAGTTTAAAAATTAATGCAGGACAACTGCAAATAATCCAATTTGTATTATATTTATTCTAAAAATAATTGTTACTAAATTAATTTCAGGTGGGAATTGTTGCAAGATTACCTAAGCTTCAATTTTAGTAGTACTAAACTAGGCAACCCATTAATTTTATTTTAAATGAATGTCCAAAACAAAGCAATAATAAGACATTCGACTGGAGGAAAACAAAAGTTATAGCAAGGAAAGTTTAAATTAAACTTTACTTACTTTTAGTTTTGTTTTCTCTTTGATCTCAAAGTGAGGACTAAATTTTCGTAATCATTCAAACGTTGGTAAAAAAGAAATCCAACGTTGTTTTATTCATAAACAAACTTAAGACAAACGTATTTTTCAATTTGATTAATATACACATCTATTTACTTTTTCTTTGAGGAAGATTTCCGCACTTAAAGTAGATAATTAAATAAGTTGTTTTGAACAAACCGTAAACCATTTTATAAAGCACATTATCCTTTATAATGTACTAGAAGCCGGTGTAAAATTACTTCAGAGCTTTAATTTACGACCTGAGTACGCACCTACATCCAAAGATATAATGTAACTTCTTTTGTTACACACTACTTTTTAAACTTAGTTATGAGTCTTACAAGAACTAGCACGTCTTTATTTATCATTTTTATTTAGTACATTAGTAAATAAACATACCCTTAAGGTAATTATTACTGTTTCCGCAAAGTTTAGAATGTTTTTGTTAAAGTTTTTGTAGAACGTACTTATAGTTGAGCTTTATTGGGCTTAGAATAGTTATTTTAGTTTTCACTTTATTAATTATTGATTTTAGAAATTTGTGAAGCAAAATATTGCGTTTCAATTTTAGTTCTAAATATTTCTCAAGGGAAATTTTGTGGTGAAGTTATTAGCATCGTGAAACCCTTATGATTAGAGTGTCCGCAACTGTAAATTAGGAATTCTCTTGATAAATCAAAATAAGTAAAAATATAGATTAAAATTAAACTAGTAGCGGAATTCCTTGATAACGCGTTCTAGTTAATTTAAAAACTAATAATTAAATATTATTTGATGAAAAAATGTTTATTTATGTGTGACGTGTGTAATTACTATTGAACGAACGCGTTTTTGATGAGCTTTTTAAATCATGACGTTTGAAAATGTCGTGACAGTAAATGACAACAAGGATAGAAAACTTTTACTTTTTAGGTGTGTTCGAATTGCCGTTTAAATCTTGGTTACTTGTAATTCAAAAAAAATTCCAGGGCACAGGGCATTTTCTGAAATAAAAAAAAAGATTTTTTTCAAATTGTATTCTGTGAAATGAACGCACTAGAGACACCTTGTACATAAACATTTATAAAACACAAAATTTAGTGTATCTATTTATCAATTTAAATATACACTCACCTTATGAATTCCTAATAGTAAAATTATGCTTAGTACGATCATGAACATGTGTGTCCCGATAATTGCAAGATATGCTATTTGCACTCCTGGAAGGAAAAAAAGAAACATTATTATCAGACCCAATTTGTTCAGTATACTCACCGTAATAAACATCGTCTAACGAAGTGTATTTTTTAACGTTCACGCTTATCCTCCAACTGTAGAGGAAAATGACTAAAATGGAAATGTTCTGAAACAAACAATATTTTAATATAAAATATATTCATTTATATGAAATTACTTTAATAGTTTAGATTGAGAAAATAAAAATTCGACTTTCGTATATACACGTAGATTATATTAGATGTAGGACGGTAGAAATTCAATTTCCCTCCAATCCCAAACGAGAAAATTAAATTGTCGTAGCAAAAACATTTAATAACCGTTAGATACGACGAAAGCAAATGACGTTAGAAAAAACGCAATTAATAAAGGGTAAAAATAGAAATCGATATAATTATATTGACAAAAATGGTAAATAACGAACGAATTACAGATAGCCGTCTTATTTTCTTTTTTTATTGCTTCGCTTGCACAATTTTTACTTGCAGGAAAAACTTCTTTGCGCTTATTGCTTATTTGGTTTCAAACGTAAACGTACTTACTTGAAATGTTTTAATAACTAAGTTTGAAGATGCTGACGGAATTGAAATAACAATGCAAAAATTTACGGTTGTCCTAAATTTGTGGTAGTATTTTGAGTTTAGCAAGTAACACATTTTGTGTTATTTGGTTTACGCAATAATAAACTAGAGAATTTCCCGTTACGACTATATAATAGTGTTGTTTTGAGAGTAAATTTTATTTAACGGTAACAAAAGTAATGTTTTCAGTTGCAAACTTAAGAGGTTTGTATGACAACAATAGAATGTATGTTTCTTTACTATTAAAATAAAACCGTTGTTGAATAAATTTAATTCGATTGATGAATTTAGAGCCTTACGTTGAATGGCGCTAGATTTGTATCCGTTTACAGCGAGATCTTGAAGTTGTTTATTGGTTTTAGTGTAAATGGAATTTAGAAGACTTTGACGTTCATCCCGATTAGTCTTCGTCTATTCTAAGTTCTAGTTGTTGCCTTTGTACGTAAACAACAGATAATTTCATTAATCAAGTGTCATTGAAGAGATTGGCTCATTTTTAATCAGAAAGTAACATTTTACGGTAAGTCTGCAAAATTGAAACAGTTTACAAAAACAAACCTTTAAATTGGAGAATTAACTAGGGTATAGGTACTAGTAATTGCCAGCTTAAGGAATAATTCCGTCATAATACACTGATTTCTCAGCTTATTTGCGCAATTTTTTTTCTAGCATAACTCAAACTTCATATTTGTTGAAAGTACATTCAGAAATACATTAAGTCAAAAAATTCATTGTAAAAAAAATCAAATTTCGAAACTCACACAAATCACCAGTGATTGCCAATATTTTCTAGAAGTTGCCACCTACACATCTAGTAGTTGCCAATGGAAAAAATTAACATAATTTTCGGAAGTATCCTTTTATTTGCAAGTTAACAATGTGAACTCATACAATTTTTTGTTTGTATAATCTGTAAGAACTGTTGATCTTCCTTAGAATTAACTTATCAATTGAGAAAGGTTCATTCCCTGTAGAAAAATGGGTCCATAAAAATGAACTTGATATCAATGGTATCCACATCGCTGTTCTTTGGCCATACAAAATTATTTTCCACATCTTCTTTCAGAAATTTTATTTTCGCTTTATTCTTGTTCACAGTAATCACTTTACCGATGAAGAATTGCTCATCGTAGTAAACAGCGTAATAGTTTTCATTTTCTACTGTGATATCATTTT